>CAWUFW010021228.1:0-127133 GCA_963921515.1 Calotriton arnoldi
AGACTATGTTCAGTTACGTATTGCTAAGTGTTGATTTTTGAAACATACAATTCTTCCTCTAAAATCAGCCGAAATCCGAATTCTGATTTACTCACCTGTTATCAGGAGAGACCACAGTGCTGCATCTTTCAGCCCAGTACTGGTCCTGAAAAGTAATTTTAACCGTACTTACCAGTAACTTGAATTTCCTTCCATAGGCTAACATTGACTGGTTTCACTTGGAAATTCTTCTAAGTGTGGAGTTTTGGAACTTTAAAATATTCCTCTAAAATCAGCCGAAATACGAATTCCGATTTACTCACCTGTTATCAGGAGAGACCTCAGTGCTGCATCTTTCAGCCCAGTACTGATCCTCAAAAGTAATTTTAACCGTACTTACCGGTAACTTGAATTTCCTTCATAGGCTAACATTGACTGGTTTCACTTGGAAATTCTTCTAAGTGTGGAGTTTTGGAACTTTAAAATATTCCTCTAAAATCAGCCGAAATACGAATTCCGATTTACTCACCTGTTATCAGGAGAGACCTCAGTGCTGCATCTTTCAGCCCAGTACTGGTCCTGAAAAGTAATTTTAACCGTACTTACCGGTAACTTGAATTTCCTTCATAGGCTAACATTGACTGGTTTCACTTGGAAATTCTTCTAAGTGTGGAGTTTTGGAACTTTAAAATATTCCTCTAAAATCAGCCGAAATACGAATTCCGATTTACTCACCTGTTATCAGGAGAGACCTCAGTGCTGCATCTTTCAGCCCAGTACTGATCCTCAAAAGTAATTTTAACCGTACTTACCGGTAACTTGAATTTCCTTCATAGGCTAACATTGACTGGTTTCACTTGGAAATTCTTCTAAGTGTGGAGTTTTGGAACTTTAAAATATTCCTCTAAAATCAGCCGAAATACGAATTCCGATTTACTCACCTGTTATCAGGAGAGACCTCAGTGCTGCATCTTTCAGCCCAGTACTGATCCTCAAAAGTAATTTTAACCGTACTTACCGGTAACTTGAATTTCCTTCATAGGCTAACATTGACTGGTTTCACTTGGAAATTCTTCTAAGTGTGGAGTTTTGGAACTTTAAAATATTCCTCTAAAATCAGCCGAAATACGAATTCCGATTTACTCACCTGTTATCAGGAGAGACCTCAGTGCTGCATCTTTCAGCCCAGTACTGATCCTCAAAAGTAATTTTAACCGTACTTACCGGTAACTTGAATTTCCTTCATAGGCTAACATTGACTGGTTTCACTTGGAAATTCTTCTAAGTGTGGAGTTTTGGAACTTTAAAATATTCCTCTAAAATCAGCCGAAATACGAATTCCGATTTACTCACCTGTTATCAGGAGAGACCTCAGTGCTGCATCTTTCAGCCCAGTACTGATCCTCAAAAGTAATTTTAACCGTACTTACCGGTAACTTGAATTTCCTTCATAGGCTAACATTGACTGGTTTCACTTGGAAATTCTTCTAAGTGTGGAGTTTTGGAACTTTAAAATATTCCTCTAAAATCAGCCGAAATACGAATTCCGATTTACTCACCTGTTATCAGGAGAGACCTCAGTGCTGCATCTTTCAGCCCAGTACTGATCCTGAAAAGTAATTTTAACTGTACTTACCGGTAACTTGAATTTCCTTCATAGGCTAACATTGACTGGTTTCACTTGGAAATTCTTCTAAGTGTGGAGTTTTGGAACCTTAAAATATTCCTCTAAAATCAGCCGAAATACGAATTCCGATTTACTCACCTGTTATCAGGAGAGAACCCAGTGCTGCATCTTTTAGCCCAGTACTGATCCTCAAAAGTAATTTTAACCGTACTTACCAGTAACTTGAATTTCCTTCCATAGGATATCATTGCCTGCTTTTTGCTGAAAAAGTTTCTAAGTGTTGATTTTTGAAACATACAAATCTTCCTCTAAAATCAGCCGAAATCCGAATTCTGATTTACTCACCTGTTATCAGGAGAGACCACAGTGCTGCATCTTTCAGCCCAGTACTGGTCCTGAAAAGTAATTTTAACCGTACTTACCAGTAACTTGAATTTCCTTCCATAGGCTAACATTGACTGGTTTCACTTGGAAATTCTTCTAAGTGTGGAGTTTTGGAACTTTAAAATATTCCTCTAAAATCAGCCGAAATACGAATTCCGATTTACTCACCTGTTATCAGGAGAGACCTCAGTGCTGCATCTTTCAGCCCAGTACTGATCCTCAAAAGTAATTTTAACCGTACTTACCGGTAACTTGAATTTCCTTCATAGGCTAACATTGACTGGTTTCACTTGGAAATTCTTCTAAGTGTGGAGTTTTGGAACTTTAAAATATTCCTCTAAAATCAGCCGAAATACGAATTCCGATTTACTCACCTGATATCAGGAGAGACCTCAGTGCTGCATCTTTCAGCCCAGTACTGATCCTGAAAAGTAATTTTAACTGTACTTACCGGTAACTTGAATTTCCTTCATAGGCTAACATTGACTGGTTTCACTTGGAAATTCTTCTAAGTGTGGAGTTTTGGAACCTTAAAATATTCCTCTAAAATCAGCCGAAATACGAATTCCGATTTACTCACCTGTTATCAGGAGAGAACCCAGTGCTGCATCTTTTAGCCCAGTACTGATCCTCAAAAGTAATTTTAACCGTACTTACCAGTAACTTGAATTTCCTTCCATAGGATATCATTGCCTGCTTTTTGCTGAAAAAGTTTCTAAGTGTTGATTTTTGAAACATACAAATCTTCCTCTAAAATCAGCCGAAATCCGAATTCTGATTTACTCACCTGTTATCAGGAGAGACCACAGTGCTGCATCTTTCAGCCCAGTACTGGTCCTGAAAAGTAATTTTAACCGTACTTACCAGTAACTTGAATTTCCTTCCATAGGCTAACATTGACTGGTTTCACTTGGAAATTCTTCTAAGTGTGGAGTTTTGGAACTTTAAAATATTCCTCTAAAATCAGCCGAAATACGAATTCCGATTTACTCACCTGTTATCAGGAGAGACCTCAGTGCTGCATCTTTCAGCCCAGTACTGATCCTCAAAAGTAATTTTAACCGTACTTACCGGTAACTTGAATTTCCTTCATAGGCTAACATTGACTGGTTTCACTTGGAAATTCTTCTAAGTGTGGAGTTTTGGAACTTTAAAATATTCCTCTAAAATCAGCCGAAATACGAATTCCGATTTACTCACCTGATATCAGGAGAGACCTCAGTGCTGCATCTTTCAGCCCAGTACTGATCCTGAAAAGTAATTTTAACTGTACTTACCGGTAACTTGAATTTCCTTCATAGGCTAACATTGACTGGTTTCACTTGGAAATTCTTCTAAGTGTGGAGTTTTGGAACCTTAAAATATTCCTCTAAAATCAGCCGAAATACGAATTCCGATTTACTCACCTGTTATCAGGAGAGAACCCAGTGCTGCATCTTTTAGCCCAGTACTGATCCTCAAAAGTAATTTTAACCGTACTTACCAGTAACTTGAATTTCCTTCCATAGGATATCATTGCCTGCTTTTTGCTGAAAAAGTTTCTAAGTGTTGATTTTTGAAACATACAAATCTTCCTCTAAAATCAGCCGAAATCCGAATTCTGATTTACTCACCTGTTATCAGGAGAGACCACAGTGCTGCATCTTTCAGCCCAGTACTGGTCCTGAAAAGTAATTTTAACCGTACTTACCAGTAACTTGAATTTCCTTCCATAGGCTAACATTGACTGGTTTCACTTGGAAATTCTTCTAAGTGTGGAGTTTTGGAACTTTAAAATATTCCTCTAAAATCAGCCGAAATACGAATTCCGATTTACTCACCTGTTATCAGGAGAGACCTCAGTGCTGCATCTTTCAGCCCAGTACTGATCCTCAAAAGTAATTTTAACCGTACTTACCGGTAACTTGAATTTCCTTCATAGGCTAACATTGACTGGTTTCACTTGGAAATTCTTCTAAGTGTGGAGTTTTGGAACTTTAAAATATTCCTCTAAAATCAGCCGAAATACGAATTCCGATTTACTCACCTGATATCAGGAGAGACCTCAGTGCTGCATCTTTCAGCCCAGTACTGATCCTGAAAAGTAATTTTAACTGTACTTACCGGTAACTTGAATTTCCTTCATAGGCTAACATTGACTGGTTTCACTTGGAAATTCTTCTAAGTGTGGAGTTTTGGAACCTTAAAATATTCCTCTAAAATCAGCCGAAATACGAATTCCGATTTACTCACCTGTTATCAGGAGAGAACCCAGTGCTGCATCTTTTAGCCCAGTACTGATCCTCAAAAGTAATTTTAACCGTACTTACCAGTAACTTGAATTTCCTTCCATAGGATATCATTGCCTGCTTTTTGCTGAAAAAGTTTCTAAGTGTTGATTTTTGAAACATACAAATCTTCCTCTAAAATCAGCCGAAATCCGAATTCTGATTTACTCACCTGTTATCAGGAGAGACCACAGTGCTGCATCTTTCAGCCCAGTACTGGTCCTGAAAAGTAATTTTAACCGTACTTACCAGTAACTTGAATTTCCTTCCATAGGCTAACATTGACTGGTTTCACTTGGAAATTCTTCTAAGTGTGGAGTTTTGGAACTTTAAAATATTCCTCTAAAATCAGCCGAAATCCGAATTCCGATTTACTCACCTGTTATCAGGAGAGAACCCAGTGCTGCATCTTTTAGCCCAGTACTGATCCTCAAAAGTAATTTTAACCGTACTTACCAGTAACTTGAATTTCCTTCCATAGGATATCATTGCCTGCTTTTTGCTGAAAAAGTTTCTAAGTGTTGATTTTTGAAACATACAAATCTTCCTCTAAAATCAGCCGAAATCCGAATTCTGATTTACTCACCTGTTATCAGGAGAGACCACAGTGCTGCATCTTTCAGCCCAGTACTGGTCCTGAAAAGTAATTTTAACCGTACTTACCAGTAACTTGAATTTCCTTCCATAGGCTAACATTGACTGGTTTCACTTGGAAATTCTTCTAAGTGTGGAGTTTTGGAACTTTAAAATATTCCTCTAAAATCAGCCGAAATCCGAATTCCGATTTACTCACCTGTTATCAGGAGAGACCTCAGTGCTGCATCTTTCAGCCCAGTACTGATCCTCAAAAGTAATTTTAACCGTACTTACCGGTAACTTGAATTTCCTTCATAGGCTAACATTGATTGGTTTCACTTGGAAATTCTTCTAAGTGTGGAGTTTTGGAACTTTAAAATATTCCTCTAAAATCAGCCGAAATACGAATTCCGATTTACTCACCTGTTATCAGGAGAGACCTCAGTGCTGCATCTTTCAGCCCAGTACTGGTCCTGAAAAGTAATTTTAACCGTACTTACCGGTAACTTGAATTTCCTTCATAGGCTAACATTGACTGGTTTCACTTGGAAATTCTTCTAAGTGTGGAGTTTTGGAACTTTAAAATATTCCTCTAAAATCAGCCGAAATACGAATTCCGATTTACTCACCTGTTATCAGGAGAGACCTCAGTGCTGCATCTTTCAGCCCAGTACTGATCCTCAAAAGTAATTTTAACCGTACTTACCGGTAACTTGAATTTCCTTCATAGGCTAACATTGACTGGTTTCACTTGGAAATTCTTCTAAGTGTGGAGTTTTGGAACTTTAAAATATTCCTCTAAAATCAGCCGAAATACGAATTCCGATTTACTCACCTGTTATCAGGAGAGACCTCAGTGCTGCATCTTTCAGCCCAGTACTGATCCTCAAAAGTAATTTTAACCGTACTTACCGGTAACTTGAATTTCCTTCATAGGCTAACATTGACTGGTTTCACTTGGAAATTCTTCTAAGTGTGGAGTTTTGGAACTTTAAAATATTCCTCTAAAATCAGCCGAAATACGAATTCCGATTTACTCACCTGTTATCAGGAGAGACCTCAGTGCTGCATCTTTCAGCCCAGTACTGATCCTGAAAAGTAATTTTAACTGTACTTACCGGTAACTTGAATTTCCTTCATAGGCTAACATTGACTGGTTTCACTTGGAAATTCTTCTAAGTGTGGAGTTTTGGAACTTTAAAATATTCCTCTAAAATCAGCCGAAATACGAATTCCGATTTACTCACCTGTTATCAGGAGAGACCTCAGTGCTGCATCTTTCAGCCCAGTACTGATCCTCAAAAGTAATTTTAACCGTACTTACCGGTAACTTGAATTTCCTTCATAGGCTAACATTGACTGGTTTCACTTGGAAATTCTTCTAAGTGTGGAGTTTTGGAACTTTAAAATATTCCTCTAAAATCAGCCGAAATACGAATTCCGATTTACTCACCTGTTATCAGGAGAGACCTCAGTGCTGCATCTTTCAGCCCAGTACTGATCCTGAAAAGTAATTTTAACTGTACTTACCGGTAACTTGAATTTCCTTCATAGGCTAACATTGACTGGTTTCACTTGGAAATTCTTCTAAGTGTGGAGTTTTGGAACCTTAAAATATTCCTCTAAAATCAGCCGAAATACGAATTCCGATTTACTCACCTGTTATCAGGAGAGAACCCAGTGCTGCATCTTTTAGCCCAGTACTGATCCTCAAAAGTAATTTTAACCGTACTTACCAGTAACTTGAATTTCCTTCCATAGGATATCATTGCCTGCTTTTTGCTGAAAAAGTTTCTAAGTGTTGATTTTTGAAACATACAAATCTTCCTCTAAAATCAGCCGAAATCCGAATTCTGATTTACTCACCTGTTATCAGGAGAGACCACAGTGCTGCATCTTTCAGCCCAGTACTGGTCCTGAAAAGTAATTTTAACCGTACTTACCAGTAACTTGAATTTCCTTCCATAGGCTAACATTGACTGGTTTCACTTGGAAATTCTTCTAAGTGTGGAGTTTTGGAACTTTAAAATATTCCTCTAAAATCAGCCGAAATACGAATTCCGATTTACTCACCTGTTATCAGGAGAGACCTCAGTGCTGCATCTTTCAGCCCAGTACTGATCCTCAAAAGTAATTTTAACCGTACTTACCGGTAACTTGAATTTCCTTCATAGGCTAACATTGACTGGTTTCACTTGGAAATTCTTCTAAGTGTGGAGTTTTGGAACTTTAAAATATTCCTCTAAAATCAGCCGAAATACGAATTCTGATTTACTCACCTGATATCAGGAGAGACCTCAGTGCTGCATCTTTCAGCCCAGTACTGATCCTGAAAAGTAATTTTAACTGTACTTACCGGTAACTTGAATTTCCTTCATAGGCTAACATTGACTGGTTTCACTTGGAAATTCTTCTAAGTGTGGAGTTTTGGAACCTTAAAATATTCCTCTAAAATCAGCCGAAATACGAATTCCGATTTACTCACCTGTTATCAGGAGAGAACCCAGTGCTGCATCTTTTAGCCCAGTACTGATCCTCAAAAGTAATTTTAACCGTACTTACCAGTAACTTGAATTTCCTTCCGTAGGATATCATTGCCTGCTTTTTGCTGAAAAAGTTTCTAAGTGTTGATTTTTGAAACATACAAATCTTCCTCTAAAATCAGCCGAAATCCGAATTCTGATTTACTCACCTGTTATCAGGAGAGACCACAGTGCTGCATCTTTCAGCCCAGTACTGGTCCTGAAAAGTAATTTTAACCGTACTTACCAGTAACTTGAATTTCCTTCCATAGGCTAACATTGACTGGTTTCACTTGGAAATTCTTCTAAGTGTGGAGTTTTGGAACTTTAAAATATTCCTCTAAAATCAGCCGAAATACGAATTCCGATTTACTCACCTGTTATCAGGAGAGACCTCAGTGCTGCATCTTTCAGCCCAGTACTGATCCTCAAAAGTAATTTTAACCGTACTTACCGGTAACTTGAATTTCCTTCATAGGCTAACATTGACTGGTTTCACTTGGAAATTCTTCTAAGTGTGGAGTTTTGGAACTTTAAAATATTCCTCTAAAATCAGCCGAAATACGAATTCCGATTTACTCACCTGATATCAGGAGAGACCTCAGTGCTGCATCTTTCAGCCCAGTACTGATCCTGAAAAGTAATTTTAACTGTACTTACCGGTAACTTGAATTTCCTTCATAGGCTAACATTGACTGGTTTCACTTGGAAATTCTTCTAAGTGTGGAGTTTTGGAACCTTAAAATATTCCTCTAAAATCAGCCGAAATACGAATTCCGATTTACTCACCTGTTATCAGGAGAGAACCCAGTGCTGCATCTTTTAGCCCAGTACTGATCCTCAAAAGTAATTTTAACCGTACTTACCAGTAACTTGAATTTCCTTCCATAGGATATCATTGCCTGCTTTTTGCTGAAAAAGTTTCTAAGTGTTGATTTTTGAAACATACAAATCTTCCTCTAAAATCAGCCGAAATCCGAATTCTGATTTACTCACCTGTTATCAGGAGAGACCACAGTGCTGCATCTTTCAGCCCAGTACTGGTCCTGAAAAGTAATTTTAACCGTACTTACCAGTAACTTGAATTTCCTTCCATAGGCTAACATTGACTGGTTTCACTTGGAAATTCTTCTAAGTGTGGAGTTTTGGAACTTTAAAATATTCCTCTAAAATCAGCCGAAATCCGAATTCCGATTTACTCACCTGTTATCAGGAGAGAACCCAGTGCTGCATCTTTTAGCCCAGTACTGATCCTCAAAAGTAATTTTAACCGTACTTACCAGTAACTTGAATTTCCTTCCATAGGATATCATTGCCTGCTTTTTGCTGAAAAAGTTTCTAAGTGTTGATTTTTGAAACATACAAATCTTCCTCTAAAATCAGCCGAAATCCGAATTCTGATTTACTCACCTGTTATCAGGAGAGACCACAGTGCTGCATCTTTCAGCCCAGTACTGGTCCTGAAAAGTAATTTTAACCGTACTTACCAGTAACTTGAATTTCCTTCCATAGGCTAACATTGACTGGTTTCACTTGGAAATTCTTCTAAGTGTGGAGTTTTGGAACTTTAAAATATTCCTCTAAAATCAGCCGAAATCCGAATTCCGATTTACTCACCTGTTATCAGGAGAGACCTCAGTGCTGCATCTTTCAGCCCAGTACTGATCCTCAAAAGTAATTTTAACCGTACTTACCGGTAACTTGAATTTCCTTCATAGGCTAACATTGATTGGTTTCACTTGGAAATTCTTCTAAGTGTGGAGTTTTGGAACTTTAAAATATTCCTCTAAAATCAGCCGAAATACGAATTCCGATTTACTCACCTGTTATCAGGAGAGACCTCAGTGCTGCATCTTTCAGCCCAGTACTGGTCCTGAAAAGTAATTTTAACCGTACTTACCGGTAACTTGAATTTCCTTCATAGGCTAACATTGACTGGTTTCACTTGGAAATTCTTCTAAGTGTGGAGTTTTGGAACTTTAAAATATTCCTCTAAAATCAGCCGAAATACGAATTCCGATTTACTCACCTGTTATCAGGAGAGACCTCAGTGCTGCATCTTTCAGCCCAGTACTGATCCTCAAAAGTAATTTTAACCGTACTTACCGGTAACTTGAATTTCCTTCATAGGCTAACATTGACTGGTTTCACTTGGAAATTCTTCTAAGTGTGGAGTTTTGGAACTTTAAAATATTCCTCTAAAATCAGCCGAAATACGAATTCCGATTTACTCACCTGTTATCAGGAGAGACCTCAGTGCTGCATCTTTCAGCCCAGTACTGATCCTCAAAAGTAATTTTAACCGTACTTACCGGTAACTTGAATTTCCTTCATAGGCTAACATTGACTGGTTTCACTTGGAAATTCTTCTAAGTGTGGAGTTTTGGAACTTTAAAATATTCCTCTAAAATCAGCCGAAATACGAATTCCGATTTACTCACCTGTTATCAGGAGACACCTCAGTGCTGCATCTTTCAGCCCAGTACTGATCCTGAAAAGTAATTTTAACTGTACTTACCGGTAACTTGAATTTCCTTCATAGGCTAACATTGACTGGTTTCACTTGGAAATTCTTCTAAGTGTGGAGTTTTGGAACCTTAAAATATTCCTCTAAAATCAGCCGAAATACGAATTCCGATTTACTCACCTGTTATCAGGAGAGAACCCAGTGCTGCATCTTTCAGCCCAGTACTGATCCTCAAAAGTAATTTTAACCGTACTTACCAGTAACTTGAATTTCCTTCCATAGGATATCATTGCCTGCTTTTTGCTGAAAAAGTTTCTAAGTGTTGATTTTTGAAACATACAAATATTCCTCTAAAATCAGCCGAAATCCGAATTCTGATTTACTCACCTGTTATCAGGAGAGACCTCAGTGCTGCATCTTTCAGCCCAGTACTGGTCCTGAAAAGTAATTTTAACCGTACTTACCAGTAACTTGAATTTCCTTCCATAGGCTAACATTGACTGGTTTCACTTGGAAATTCTTCTAAGTGTGGAGTTTTGGAACTTTAAAATATTCCTCTAAAATCAGCCGAAATACGAATTCCGATTTACTCACCTGTTATCAGGAGAGACCTCAGTGCTGCATCTTTCAGCCCAGTACTGATCCTGAAAAGTAATTTTAACCGTACTTACCAGTAACTTGAATTTCCTTCCATAGGAATCCATTGTCTGGTTTTCAGCAGAAAAGTTTCAAAGTGTCGATTTTCACAAACTACAAATATTCCTCAAAAATCGCCTGTATGACTTAAACGCATTCTTTCAACTGTTTACAGGAGATGCACCAGTGCTGGATCCAGGATCCAACACTGAGTAAGAAAAAGTAACGATAACAGTTTTTAACTTCTAAGTGAATTTCCTTCCATAGGATAACATTGGTGATTCTATGAGAAAAAGTTTCTAAGTGTGAACTTTTAAAGTACAATAATATTCCTTAAAAATCACGACTGTAACCAAAACGCTTTTACTCAACTGTTTACAGGAGATGTCCCATGACTGAATCTAGGATCCAGTAATGTGGTTAGAAAAGTAATCCATAAAGTAACTAATTGCATTTAACTAGAAATTCACATTGAGCTGAATGTTGCATTGTGTTTGAAAATGTGTTGCCCATTGCAACAACTGTAACTACTGTACTTAAAAGTCTATTGCCTATGTGCAAAGTAATTAAACTAAAGTAATTCATTCTGAGAAAGTATTTTTGTAATGTAATGTATAATGTAATTACAATGTAATTTAAAAAATAAAATATGTAAAAAAAATTGTTTCTAAAAAATTTGGAAATCAGTATGAAAAAATGTATATAACAATTAATACATTTAAAAATTGTCATTTACAAAACCTTTGAAATTCACTGAAAAACTGTAGGTTTCAGACATGTTATAGTTACAAATTAGCATTTAAAAAACCATTGAAATTCACTGAAAAAACCATAGGTTTCAGGGACGTTATAGTTACAAATTAGCATTTAAAAAACCTTTGAAATTCACTGAAAAAACCATAGGTTTTAGGGACAGTTATAGTTAGTTGGACATTGCACTCGTACAAAACCCGTGAAATTCCCCGTTATAGTTAGTCCAGCTAACTATAACTCGCGCCCCGCAATGCACTGCTGATGACGTCACATATTACATCACTCATGACATGGTCAGTGACATCACTGATGACATCACTGATGACATCTCAAATGACATCACTGATGACATCATCCACGTGATAATCTGATGCACCTCCTCACACCCTAATATAACCTTTGATACACCCACTCTAAATTACAGACTGCCATTCGCAAAACCATAGACACTCCAACACCAATAACTACATACCCACTCACTGATTCTTAGGTCTACGCACACATCCACTCACTCACCCGTACAGTCACTCATACTTACGGTCACTCAGTACAGGACTATCATATGCACTCATACTCCTATATAGACACTCAAACACCGCCACTCATCCATAGAGGTACTCACACACCTAGTCAGTCATGCAAATAATTAAACACACTACCATTTACTCACCTATACAGTTATACACACACCAGCTCACTTACTCATACAAATAGTAGCACATTCTTACGCTCTTATACAATCACTGATACAAGCACACACTAATCCATACAGCCACTATCACAATCACTCACTCTCGCTTATAGCTATTTATATACTCCAACACACATATATACTGCCTTTCACATATGTAGTTACTCACACATGTACCACTGGGACATACATTCACTCACTAACACACTCTTACACACACTTACCCACCCATACAGTCTATCACAGTTGCACTCTTGAAACCATCCACCCAGGGAATCACCCACTCACACATCTATGCACAGAGTTGCACACACCCCTCCCACACAAACACTCAGGCACCCATACAGATACTCAGACAAGCATTCAATAACTCATATAGACACTCATGTAGCTATTCACAAACACATGCAGCCACTTACACAGCAACAGACAGACGGATACAGACATTCACCCAGTTTAGTCACTAACCCATGCATTCAGTAAGATACGTTAAATCACTCACTTATAGAGTCAGTCACGCACCTACTAAATCATCCATACAGACACTTACACACCCACTCATTCTTCAATACGTCTTTTCCTATATATATTAAAAATATATAAACTTTACAGAAACACACAGTCACTGGATGATGTCATCAGTGATGTCATCAGTGATGTCATTTGAGATGTCATCAGTGATGTCATCAGTGATGTCACTGACCATGTCATGAGTGATGTAATATGTGACGTCATCAGCAGTGCATTGCGGGGCGCGAGTTATAGTTAGCTGGACTAACTATAACGGGGGAATTTCACGGGTTTTGTACGAGTGCAATGTCCAACTAACTATAACTGTCCCTAAAACCTATGGTTTTTTCAGTGAATATATATATATACGAACCAACGCCGTTTACGATGAAAAAAAGCTACTGTGGACACAGTTTCCTTTTCAAAAAGCAGCTTTAATACAAATCAATAACCAGCTCAACGCGTTTCGGGAAACACTCCCTTGCTCACGAGCTGTTTTTCATCGTAAACGGCGTTGGTTCGTATGTTAAGAGGCTCGCCCCCTTGCTGTGGACCGCCGCTGAGGAGAGGAAGGGGTAAGGCGATTACGGTGCGCGAGCACCGTTTGGCGGCTGTTTATATATATATATATTTTTTTTTTTATCCAAAGGTGCCCAAAGCATCAAAAGCGCACTCGACTTGACAGAGGAAACCAAAGGTTTATTTCAAGAAAAACCGGCATTTGCATTCAATTTTATTTTCTTCTTCCCAACGCGTTTCAAGGCTCCTGCCTCTTAATCATGGGTAATTGGCATACACACAGCAGATGACTCAGAAAGTTTTCCCTCGCAGCATGTCTAATTTAAATACCCCCAGTGGGCTTTGCGCAGTGCGAAAGTAAGTCAATTTCATGCTGGGACTTGTAGTCCAAAAACAGAGTCACTTACGATTTTTAACCCTCCAGTGGGCTCCGCTGTGTACATGTTACATTTAGTCCATTATTGCCTCCAGTAGGCCATGAAGCTCGTGCAGGTTTGATTTATTCTCCTCTGAAGTGCTGAAAAGAGACTGGCAAAGTTCCGTCTCCAGCCTCCCAAAATTGAGGGATGGTGCAGCTTTTCACGGCAGGGCTGCCGTGTTACTATTTTATCCAAAGGTGCCCAAAGCATCAAAAGCGCACTCGACTTGAAATAAACCTTTGGTTTCCTCTGTCAAGTCGAGTGCGCTTTTGAACCTTTGGATAAATATATATATATATATATATATACATATATATATATATATATATATTCACTGAAAAAACCATAGGTTTCAGACACGTTATAGTTACAAATTAGCATTTAAAAAACCTTTGAAATTCACTGAAAAAACCATAGGTTTCAGACACGTTATAGTTACAAATTAGCATTTAAAAAACCTTTGAAATTCACTGAAAAAACCATAGGTTTCAGACACGTTATAGTTACAAATTAGCATTTAAAAAACCTTTGAAATTCACTGAAAAAACCATAGGTTTTAGGGACAGTTATAGTTACTTGGACATTGCACTCGTACAAAACCCGTGAAATTCCCCGTTATAGTTAGTTCAGCTAACTATAACTCGCGCCCCCGCAATGCACTGCTGATGACGTCACATATTACATCACTCATGACATGACAGGGGCTCTGGGGGTCCGTAACGGACCCCCATATTAAAATGTTTAGTGCCCCGGGGAGGTGGCGGTCCCCGGGGCGTGTGGGGGGGCTGGAGCCCCCCCCACACTGGTTTTATTATTAATTAAAAAGCCCTCCCGCACCATTTTTTTAAAATAGCCCCGGGGGGTGGCGGTCCCCGGGGCTTGGGGGCCCTTTGAGGCCCCCACACATTAAATTATCCCCTCACCATGCCCCCGGGACTTGGGCCACCCGGGGGCCAATTAACATCGAGCGCGGAGACAGCGCTTCGATTTTTTTCCGGCAGGATTCGCGCACCCTGAGCGCATCCTGCCGATTTTTTTTTTAAAAATGCTTTTTGCCCAGGGGTCCTTGTGGGACCCCTGAGCAGGCCTAGGGGTTAGGGTGTTTCTACCCTGCCCCCTTTGTGCGTTTTGCGCACTTGTTTCTTTTTTTCTCGGCGGGATACGCGCACCCTAAGCGCATCCCGCCAATTTTAAAAAAAAAATCTTTTTCTGCCCAGGGGTCCTTGTGGGACCCCTGAGCAGACCTAGGGGTCAGGGTGTTTCTACCCTGCCCCCTTTTGCGCTTTGCGCACTTGTTTCTGTCCCTCGGTTCTACCGAGGATAAAATGGCTGCCAACACTTCTTGATTTGGAGTGTTGACAGCCAATTAGCATGCAGCTCGTGATCGGGAGGGTACGCGGATCCGACGCGCCCATAGATATATATGTGATTTTAATTGTGAATTTCTCAGGAACTACTGAACGGATTTACACCATTTTAGCAAAAGGCACCAGTCTGAACCAAGGGCTACCTCTTTGCCAAATTTGGGGTAATTCCGTTCAGCAGTTCGGGCTGTAGCTGCGACTAAAGGTTCCTATGGAAAAATGAATGGGGAAAACGCGTTTTGGGACCCCCTTTTTCTCGGCCCCCGCTGACGTATCACCCCGAGACTTTCAGGGTAGGAGCGGACCGGAGCGCCCCAACAAGTTGGAAGCTTTCGCGAAGATTCGTCAACCGGCGCCAACGTTATTGCAAATAGAATGTCGCAGATTTCCTATGGATAATAGGTTGTAACTATAACTATCTACTGGCGACCGCCAGTAGATAATATATATATATATATATATATATATATATATGAGACCAGGCTCCCAAAGAAAGACCACGCCAGGTCAAACATGGGCACAGACTCCGTAATAGGTGTAAACAAGAAAATTTATTGCATATCCATGTCAAGATGACGCGTTTCGACCGCAAGCCTGCGGTCTTGATCACATAACGCGCTGCAGTGAAGCTCATGAAATATATAGATAAGGTAGTGACTTTACTCATTCCATAATGGAATACCAATTAGTGTAACCTTTACGACCTGCTGTAAATTCTCAGTGTCATCGGCCGATGACTGAGCACATAACATGAGGCAACATTACAACAGAAATAAACGAAAGCCTGGAAATCTACAGCTGATGACTTATATATATATTCACTTATTGACCCCAAAACTCAACCTCTCTAAATATACCCTTACCTCCCACCCCTAAGCCCTAAAAACACCTTTACCACACAATACCATTACCTACACCTAAACCTGAAAAACACCCTTACCACCCAATACTCCTACCCACCCCAAACCCTAAAAATACCCTTACCATTCTATACCCATACCCACCCCATATCCCTCAAAACACCTTTACCACCCATACCCATACCCACCCCAATCCTAAAAATACTCTTACCACCCAATACCCTTACCGACCTCTAAATCCTAAAATCACCCTTACTGCCCAATACTCCTACCCACCCCAAAACCCTAACAACACCCTTTTTCATTCAATACCTTTACCCACCCCTAAATCCTACAAACATCCTTACTACCCAGTACCCCTACCCACCCTTAAACCCTAAAACACCTTCACCACCCAATACTCTTACCACCTCTAAACCCTAAAAATACCTTCACCACCCAATACTCTTACCACCTCTAAACCCTAAAAATACCTTTACCACACACTACCCTTACCATTCCCTAAACCCTAAAAATACCCTCACTATCCTATACCCCTACCCACCTCTAAACCCTAAAAACACCCATACCACCCTATATTCTTACCTACCCCTAAACCCTTAAAATGCCCTTACCATATATATATATATATAGTCCACCAATTGCCCTAGAGCAGTGAGGAAGCACTCAACTGCTTCCTCACTGCTCTGGGCAATTGGTGGACTATATATATATATATATATATATATATATATATATATATATATATATATATATATATATATATATATATATATATATATATATATCGAAGCAAACTGTTGTCCCACGTATATATATAATCTACTAGCATCGACAATACAGTGATCAACTTATCTGATGTTGAATTATCAGTAGCAGAATTACAACTGTTATCGCTGGGACTTTCTTTTTGCCCTACTAATGTTTTCAAATATGTCCAAACTAGGATTGATATTTTTAAATTTATCAGGAAATTAAAATTAAGGAAACATTTCAAACTCAATAAGGCTTCAGAAAAAGCTGTGTCCATTTTGCAACAGGGAAGTTGTGCAAGCAACCTCAAGGTATCCGATATAGACACGCTCAGGTCACTACATTCTTTGGCGCATAATAAGGGAGATGCTATTATCGACACAAGAAGATTTAAGTGAGATGGGTATTTGTAGTAATATCCATCCAATGAGTCCTTTTCGTGCCCCGTCAACTTTCATTCCTATGATGCCAAAGGACGCAATTGACACTTTCAATGATGTGGTTATAGAGGATTTAAAAATCTTGAACCGGAAAATTCTGAAAAACATCGTCAAAGAAAATATTCTGAAATGCAATATACTACTCTTATGCGAAAGTTACAAGATAATAATGAGATTATTATTAATAAGGCTGATAAAGGTGGAAATACAGTGATATGGCCTAGAGATCAATATATGGCAGAGGCTCATCGGCATCTAAATGATGGAGCATGTTACAGAAAAGCGACCTATAACGATCTGCGACTCATCAAAGATACCGTTTTCAAAGAACTGGCTCAATGGAAGCGAGAAGGTTTGCTCAGTAAAAGTGAGTTTAGTTTCCTGAAAAATGAACATCCAACAACTCTGGTACTGTATTTCATCCCAAAGGTACATAAACAAGTAACACCAATTCCGGGTAGGCCCATTATATCAGCCCAAAGAAGTCTATTGGAAGCAATGTCAAAGTATGTAGACTTTTTCTTACGTGGATTTGTTGAAGATCTTCCTTCATACATTAAGGATACGGGCCATTTTCTAACAAAATTAAGAGCCAGTACCTGGGATGATAACTGTTTTTTAATTGTAATGGATATATGTTCATTGTACACGAGTATCCAGCATTCTGATGGACTTGAAGCAGTGAAGTATTATTTGAGCAAACGCAGCATTGATATGTATCAACATAACATTATGCTCCTGAATATGATTGATTTATGCCTTAACAATAATTATTTCCTTTTAATAAGGAGGTTCATCAGCAGCTGCGGGGTGTTGCCATGGGGGCATGCTTCTCTCCCAGCTATGCGTGCTTGCACGTTGGTTGGTGGGAGGAGCATGTCCTCAGGGGCACCCACAAAGCGCTGTATGATACTCATGTTTTACATTGGTGGCGCTTTATTGACGATGTGTGTGTGGTGTGGAAGGGTTCGGCTGAATCCGCCCAAAGGTTTGTGAATAGTATCAACATCAATAATCTTAACTTACAATTCACTGCACACATAAGTAATGAGATAGCCCAGTTTCTGGATGTCGAATTGTATATTAAAAACGAGGTTGTGCATACAAAACTTTATAGAAAAAGTACAGCAGGGAACTCAGTTCTCCATGCCACCAGTTCGCACCCCAGTCACCTGATTAGGAGCATCCCTTACGGTGAATTTCTCCGTATAAAAAGGATTTGTAGTTCTGAGGCTGATTTAAAAACATGTCAGAATGAATCATTTCAGAGATTTCAAGCCCGTGGCTATAAATCAATCGATCTTAAAAAGCATTGTTAAAGGCTAACAATTGTGGGAATACGTCAGATGTACCAAATTCAGATAATACACATATTGAGATTCTGCCCATTACTCCAATAGGTTCCCCTGTGGTATTAGAACCAATTCGGTTAATAACTACTTACAGCGGACAGCACAAACAGATAAGAGGGATCATAAATAAAAACTGGCCCATTATCAAAACAGATCTAACATTATCTCAATTAGTGCCAGAAGTCCCTTCAATTACATTCAGAAGAGCACCTTCAATGAGAGATGCTTTGGTTAAATCAAGTCCAGAGGTTAGCATTACTACTAATTGGTTATCTAGTAAAACAGGGTTTCGTAAGTGCTCTACTTGTAGGGCTTGTAAATTTGGCATTAACACTATCGAATATTCCAGCGCTTTTGACTCTAAACCTACAAAAATTAAAGGGTTATTTACCTGTCGTACAGAGTATGCAGTCTACATACTACAATGCTCCTGCCACCTGAGGTATGTAGGCAGCACCAAGCTGCAAGTATTTAATCGTATTTTACAGCATTTACGGGCAATAGTTAATTCTGACCCTAGTTACCCTGTTGCCCATCATTTTAAACTTGTGCACAATAACAATCTCAATGATTTAAAATACTATGTTATCGATGCTGTATCCAAATCACTTAGGGAGGAAATCGTGAAAGGAAACTTCGTCAACTCGAATCTCAGTATATTTTGATCCTCGATACTAAGATGCCAAATGGGCTTAATACGGGAGAGGATCTTTACAACTTTTATGAATGTAACTATCGGTACAGTATATTATTCGGAATTTCATGATTTGCTTTTTAGTCTCTACTGTGAGAGTTTTTATTCAAGGATGTATAGTTGCTATCTGGATTTTACTGACCGGTAATGGGACTCGTGCGACTTAGTGTGCCTGGTTTTTACCTGGTTTTATCCTATTTTTTGGATTTTAGCTGGGTTTTACTTGGTTTTACTGGGTTTTACGAGGTCTTATGAAGGTTGGAGTCTGGATTTTAACTATTTTTTTTTGTGATTATTGGTTGACGTATCCTTAGCACTGTTGACAATAGTTAAAAATCCCTTAGAAGTTTTAATGCCAATTTGGACTTTTTGTCTAGTGATTTCTCTCTTTTTACACCTATGTCTACTGTAATTTATAGTCATTAAGGGTTGTTGTGAAGGTGGGATGTATTGAAGTTTCTTATATCCCCATTGACCATTTTTTGGTGTATGTATTATAAGTGCACTTGCACTTTATTATATCCCAATCAGAAAAGTATGCAATTATAGTAATAACTATTATACTATGGTACTAAACCTATGGGTTATCCCTCTTGAATTCGTACTGTATATTGCACTTGCACTTTATGTATAATCATTAGTAAGCATCTTGGCCTCCATGACATTTTAAATTGACTGTCGGCTATAAGTTTAATAGTCAGCATCACAGTTTTATCATTAAGCACTAGCACTTTTTATGATTCTAAGTCCCCTCCTCAAAATATCTGTGTGTTCAATTCATGTCTACATGTGCTCTTTAAGTGTATAGTTCTAATACATTATTTAAGATTTATTGTTTATTTCAAACAGTAGGTTATATAAAATATGAAGAGGTCATATCTTTTATTTTTAGTATGTTGACCTTATAGGAGCTGTTATATGTAAGGAATATGTGAATTGTAGTATGTTTTCTCTGTTTAATAGAGGGGAGGAGTTGAATCTGCACTGTGTCACTTTAAAAATGTTCAATGTGGTTCAGCGGGTCGTGTGATCAAGCTTGCGGGAGCGCAGGCGAAACGCGTTATGCTGGGCACTTGCCACTTATCTCTGATGCATTGATATCACCGAATAAAAGCACTTTTTCTAAGGATTTGCCCCGTGTGGTCCGTACCTACTGTGCTGCTGTGAAGTTGGCGCTTTAAGGACTTTTGGTTTTCCATATATATATATATATATATATATATATATATATATATATTACTCCGATCCTCCAAATCACTCAAACAAGAAGGTGGGGCACTCAGGGCTGATTTCCAAGTGGATTTATTTTTCACTGGTCACCAACAGGAAAACGGTCTCTCAGGACGCGTTTCGCCTTCTCGCCTTCATCAACTGGTGATTATACATTTTGTTTTAAATTTATAGTTTTTTTACACACATTGCAGGGCATGCCTCCAGTAGACATGGAAGAGTTTACAACATTTTGCATTCATGTTTACGTCACATTTGAATAAGAACAATTCTGCCTTTGTAGCCAACGGGCATAATTACTGGTAATGGCTGTACTGTAAAGAAAAATGAGAGCAAAATACAATCAAAGGCAATACGGTTTTCAACATATTTGCCCCAGTGGACATAGAAGAATCACTATTGCTATTCATAGCTTAAGACTTCTATTTGTCTACCTTACACAGTCCCCTTCCCGCCCCAGTGGGCCAGTAGATACGAGTTCTAACCACATGCCATGTGAAGTTAAAATCACATCGCAGTGGTACAATAAAGTTCCCGAACAAAAATTCAAAATGAATATAAAAATATCAAGGAGAGGATACAATATGATATCTAAAATTTATGCCTGTATCAATTAGTAACTGTCTTTGGTAAAAAACAGGAACTGGGCCCTTTGCAAGTGTCCACAAAACATTAAGTTTCAATGCTACTAGATAATGAACAAAAAGGAAATAATCTTACTAACACCCCAACTAGTGGATAGTACTATATATATATATGTCCAAAGAAAAAGAGTTACCCCTCGATGAGCCAGCACTGCTTATGTAGCAGCTGATTTGCGGAGCAGGAGGGGCTTTGAACCAGCAGGAGCGAATCCTTTGGATGTTGTTTTCCCATCAAAGTAACTTTGTTTAATGGTTTAAAAGGCAATCGACCCACATGGGTTTTCAAATGACTACCAGCCCCAGAATGCAACTCTGTCACTCACCTGAGCGTCATTGAGAATACTAATAAAAGTAACAAGGGACTACACTGGTGTCTCCTGCCTTGCTTTCATTTCCACAAGCTGTCCTGGAAGAAGGGCGTTGGCCCGAAATGCGTGGACAGTCGGATGAAAGGGAGTCTGTCCATGAGGATCGCTTTTGCTTTTTAGCATTTACCTCATAGGCGTGCAGTTCCATCGAGGGGTAACCTGTAATTTTTGCATACAATGTGGTCGGCCCGGCCACGGAGCAGCACCACCGTGAGACCTGAGCGGGTCTGCCGCTGCTTATGTAGCAGCTGCTTTGCGGAGCAGGAGGGGCTTTGAACCAGCAGGAGCGAATCCTTTGGAAATTGTTTTCCTATCAAAGTAATTTTGTTTAATGGTTTTAAAGGCAAGCAACCCACATGGGTTATCAAATGACTACCAGCCCCAGAATGCAACTCTGTCACTCACCTGAGCGTCATTGAGAATACTAATAAAAGTAACAAGGGACTACACTGGTGTCTCCTGCCTTGCTTTCAGTTCCACAAGCTGTCCTGGAAGAAGGGCGTTGGCCCGAAACGCGTCGACAGTCGAATGAAAGGGAGTTTGTCCGTGAGGATCGCTTTTGCTTGTTAGCATTTACCTCCTGGGAGTGCAGTTCCATCCAGGGGTAACCTCTAATTTTTGCATATATATATATATAAAGCTTTGGGCCTTTGTTGAACTATATATATATATATATACAGACAAAACAAACGTCGAAACGTGTTGGGTTTTTCGGCTTGGTACCTGGAATAACCCACCCCTTGCACTTAACGGATTGTGCCTCTTAATCTGCGGAAGGAGTGTGCGCTGTGCAGCTTTGTTGTGGAGTGAATTGTAAAGTACATAGGGTATCCTCGTACCCTGGCGCGCACCATGGCTGATGTGTCCCGGCTTCAACGAGGCGTGTGGTTTATATATATATATGTACAGAAAAAACAAACGTTACAAGGACATTATATTTAGGAATTAGCATTTAAAAAACCTTAGAAATTCACAGAAAAAAACAAAGGTTACTGAGACGTTATAATTAGGATAACATTTCACTCGTACAAAACCAGAGAAATTCAGCCGTTATAGTTAGCTGAGCTAACTATAACTTGCACCACCGCAATGCACTGCTGATGACGTCACATATTACATCACTCACGACATGGTCAGTGACATCACTGATGACATCACTGATAACATCTCAAATGACATCACTGAAGACATCATCCAGTGACTGTGAGTTTAAGTTTGAGAATGTTATATATATAAGTTTAAGAATGTTATATATATTTATACGCCAAGGTGTTGAAGAATGAGTGGGTGTATGAGTGTCCGTATGGATGATTTAGTGGGTGCGTGACTGACTGTATAAGTGAGTGAATATACGTGTCTCAGTGAATGTATGGGTGAGTGATTAATGTGTGTGAATGTCTGTATCAGTTTGTCAGTTGGTGTGTAAGTGGCTGCATGGGTTGGTGAGTAGGTACTTGAGTGTCTATATGGGTTATTGATTGGTTATTGATTAGTTGTCCGAGTACCTGTTTGGGTGCCTGAGAGCCTGTGTGGGTGGGTGAGGGGGTTTGTGACTCCCTGCATGGATGTGTGAGTGGGTGAATCCCTGGGTGTGTGGGGTCATGTGTGTGTCTCTGAGGGGCTGTATGGGTGAGTGAGTGTGCGTATGGCTGTGTCACTGAGTGATTGGATGTCTCAGTGGTATATGGATGAGTAACTGCATATGTGAAAGGCACTATATGTGAGTGTTGGAGTATATAAGTGACTATATGTGTGAGTGAGTGATTGTGAGAGTGACTGTATGGGCGAGTGTGTGCTTGTGTCTGTGACTGTATAGGAGAGTAAGTATGTTTTAGTATCTGTATGAAAAAGTGAGGTGGTGTGTGTATAACTGTATATGTGAGTAAGTGGCAGTGTGATTGACTCTTTGGGTGAGTGACTAGGTGTGTGAGTAGCTCTATGGGTGACTGACCGTGTGTGAGTGTCTGTATGTGTATTTGAGTGGATATATCAGTGGCTGGGTGTATGAGTGGCTGTATGGGTGAGCAAGTGGATGTGTGTATAGACCTATGAATGAGTGAGTGGGTATATATGTACTGGTTTTGGTATGTCAATGGTTTCAAGAATGGTAGTCTGAAATTTGGAGTGGGTGTATGAAAGGTTATATTGGGGTGTGAGTAGGTGCATCAGAGATTCTGTGGATGATGTCATCAGTGATGCCATTTGAGATGTCATTAGTGATGTCACTGACCATGTCATGAGTGATGACATTTATGTGATGTCATCAGCAGTGCATTGCGGGGCATGAGTTATAGTTAGCTCAGCTAACTATAACAGCTGAATTTCTCTGGTTTTCTGAGTGATATGTCAGCCTAACTATAACGTCTCTGTAACCTTTGTTTTTTTCAGTGAATTTCTAAGGTTTTATTAAATGCTAATTCCTAACTATAACGTCCTTGTAACCTTTGTTTTTTTCTGTGAATTTCTAAGGTTTTTTAAATTCCATTTCGTAACTATAATGTCCCTGTAACCTTTGTTTTTTTGGTGAATTTCTAAGGTTTATTAAATTCTATTTGCTAAATATAATGTCCCTGTAACCTTTGTTTTTTTGTGTGAATTTCTAAGGTTTTTTAACTAGCAGTCACATAGCTAGAGTGGTGGAGAAAGGGGGCTGGGCCTCCAACCAGCGCTCAGGACTTCCGCTGAGTAGGACTTACAGAAGGTAGCACGAGGGCTTCTTGGCCCCCAAGGTTACTCTGGAGCCAAGGGGACTTTATCCCCTAACTAGTTGTGTGCCGGGAGGCACATTTGCAGAGTGGTGGAGAAAGGGGGTGTGGCCTCTGACAACTTCTCAGCAATACTGCTGTGTGGGACCTACTGGAGGTAACAAGAGGGGTAGTTCGCCCCCAAGGACGTCTTTGGGGGCCAACTACCCCTCCTATTACCTCCAGTAAGTCCCACACAGCAGAATTGCTGAGTTCTGATAGCAGGCCATGCCCCTTTCTCCACCACTCCACAAACGCGCCTCCTGGTGCACTCTTGTTTGGGGGATGAAGTCCCCTTCGTTGCTGAAGGTCCTGTGTGGCCCCCCTTCCCTTGATGCTTTTGGGCCCCGGGGCCTGACCCATTTTATTTTTATTTTCAATTAAAAAAAGGAGAGGGGCCACGTGGCCCCCCTCCCCAGGGCTATTTCTGCCCCGGGGATCCCATCCCCTGGGGCCCGGACATTTTTTTAAAATAAAAAAATGGAGGGCCCTGGGGACCCCATTCTCCAGGGCATGGCCAGCTGGTTGGGGACCGTGGGGGGCCCGCCTCCTGCGGGAGCCGGCATTGCTTTTTAGCCCCAGGAGCTGCTAAGATGCAGCTCCCTTGGGGTAAAAAGCAAAGTGTATTCACTTTGAACTAGTGAGAGGAAAGTGCTCTCGCTTGTTCAAAGCGAGCACACTGTTTGCTGTGGGATAGCAAACTGCAATGTCCCGGGGGTGGGCACCCCAGGACAATGCTGGAGCCAGCCCTGGGGGGTGGCGGTCCCGAGGGTCATTTACGGCTCCAGGAGGGTGGGCCGCGCGGCCGCCCTCCCATTTGTAAATAGCCCCGGGAGGTGGTGGTCCCTGGGGCTTTATGGGGGCTTGAGTCCCCCACACATTTTCAACATAGCCCCAGGGAGGTGGCAGTGTCCGGGGCTGCTTGGGGGGCAGGAACCCCCCACACATAACTATATACTTAGCCCCAGGGAGGTGGTGGTCCCCGGGGCTGCGGGGGGCCGTGTAGCCCCCTTGCATTTAACAAACATAGCCCCGGGAAGGTGGTGATCCTTGGGGCTGCAGGGGGGGCATCATAGGCCCCCAGCATTGAATGAATAAGCCCGCAGGACCATGAAGGAAATGAAATGAAGCGCGGGAGGCGGCGCTTCGATTTTTTTTTGGGCCGAATTTGCGGATCCAACGCAAATCCCCCCAATTGTTTTAGAAAAATGCTTTTTTTGGCCCTGGGGGTCCCTGTGGGACCCCCTGAGCAGGCCTAAGGGGTTAGGGTGTTTTTACCCTGACCCTTTTTCTTGATTTTTCATGTTTTTTTACCTTTTTTCTTGTTACTCAGTTCAACTGAGACACAAGATGGCTGCCAACACTTCCTGGTTTGAAGTGTAGGCAGCCAATCAGATTGCAGGCTCGAGATCAGGAGTGTTCGCTGATCTGCCGCCACAGTTGTATATCTGAGAAATGTTTACATTTCTCAGGAACTACTGAACGGATTTACACCATTTAACAAAAAGAGTGCACTCTGGACCAAGAGCTATCTTTCTGCCAAATTTGGTGTAATTCCGTTCAGCAGTTCGGGGTGTAGCTGCATCAACAGTTTTCTATGGAAATTAATATGGAGAAAAAGCATTTTGGGACCCCCCTTTTTCTCGTCCCCCGCTTCACAGATCACCCCAAAATCTTAAAGACAGCAGCTAAAGTAAGTGGACCATTAGTTTCGAAAATTTCCGGAAGATTTGTCAAACGGTGCCAAAGATATTGGCAAAAGAAAAAACGCTTTTTGAATAGAAACAAGGTCCTAACTTGATGAAACACAGCTGTGCTCTTCCTAGATCAAACTCAAAATGCCCTTTAGCACATGCACCCATACACATGAATCATAGCAGTCATCTCCTGAGATTGTACTAAAAAAGTAGTTTGGCAAATGCATCCGCACCCATGAAACACCTACCTAGATCGAACTCAAGTTACTTTCACACTAACTCAAACAACTATGAAGCTTAACACTGAACAAATCGAGCGCTAAACACTCACAGCCAAACAACAATAATCAAACAAATATTATGAAGTGATGGATCCACCAATTCAATGGATGGCCTATCCGGATCTGCAGGAAAGGGTGACTGAGGGCCTGATTATGAGTTTGGCGGTCCCACAGTAGACGGTGCAATGCGTCATAGGCTGTGGGACTGCCAAACCCATGGTGCGACTGTCCGCCAGATGAGGAGTTTTGACAGCGGCGGTCTGTCAGACTCATTGAAGAGCCAGACATGCAAACCACCACTCTCAGAGCACCGACTGCACCTTCCTGCATGTGTGGCATACATGCCACACCATGCAGGAACAAGGGGTGCAAATACAAGGGGTAACTCCATGTGCCCCCGCATGCACCCCCTGGGTACAGAAGGGGGGTGGTGAGGCAATTCAGAATATGCTTGGTGGTGCTGCAGCGGTACCGCCTGTATATTGCTACCTCAACCCACACTGCATCTGCCGAACTGGAGCCTTGATCCCGGCGGTCTTGTGGCGGTCCAACTGCCACAGTCAAAATACTGCGGGCAGTTCTGCAGAGCAGCAGTGGTCAGACCGCCACCCCGGGTTCTGCGGTCCTATGGACAGCTGAACTCGAAATCAGGCCCTAGGTGTACTGCGATCTCATAACAATGTGAGATAACATAACATAGCATTATGTCATTGTACTATTTTAATAAGTGTAACAACTGTAAAAGGCAGTGCCTGCCCTGTTGTGGTCTAAACCAATAGACATCATTTTGAGCACCAACTACTGCAGAACATTTGTGAAACTCGTGACCAATGTTTTTGGCTCAAAGAGAAAAACTCGGTAAAGGGATATTAAACGACCCTCAGTCGTATCCATGGGCTCGTGCACAAGCAAACAGTTGAAACAAGGAATGCAACTGATCGCTTTCTTTTGTGCTATACAATTTTTACAAAGCAAACACAAGGAGATGATGGACGGGGCGCTGAAACTTTTCAGACACTCACCCCCCAGTCACAGATCTGGGTTGAATCCATCATCATTCTTTAACTCACTTCGCCACCTCAGTTCAGACCCAGCTATATGCAAATCAGTCTTGACTCTGTGCCTCATGGGAACAGTCCAGCCCGAACTGCCAAGCCAGGTCTTCCCTGAACCGGAAACAAGCATCCTGGGACCGGTTTCTGGGTAACACCCTTCATCAGCCAGACTAGCTTGAAACCAGTGGCAAAGTGAGCAAGGGAACCACGTCTGGGCATACCCTGCCAACTTAGGGCAAACAAAGCAAACACAAGGAGATGATGGACGTGGCGCTGAAACTTTTCAGATACTCACCCCCAGTCACAGATCTGGGTTGAATCCATCATCATTCTTTAACTCACTTCGCCACCTCAGTTCAGACCCAGCTATATGCAAATCAGTCTTGACCCTGTGCCTCATGGGAACAGTCCAGCCCGAACTGCCAAGCCAGGTCTTCCCTGAACCGGAAACACGCATCCTGGGACCGGTTTCTGGGTAACACCCTTCATCAGCCAGGCTAGCTTCCAGTGGCAAAGGGAGCAAGGGACCCATGTCTGGGCATACCCTGCCAACTTAGGGCGAACAAAGCAAACACAAGGAGATGATGGACGGAGCGCTGAAACTTTTCAGACACTCACCCCCAGTCACAGATCTGGGTTGAATCCATCATCATTCTTTAACTGACTTCGCCACCTCAGTTCAGACCCAGCTATATGCAAATCAGTCTTGACCCTGTACCTCATGGGAACAGTCCAGTTTCTGGGTAACACCCTTCAACAGCCAGGCTAGCTTGAATCCAGTGGCAAAGTGAGCAAGGGACCCATGTCTGGGCATACCCTGCCAACTTAGGCGAACAAAGCAAACACATTTTTACAAGCATACTTTGTCCTGATGCATACCTTGCACCTAATTCACAAAAGATATTTTCTTCTCTACTTCACGATGTGGAGAAAGAAAATAGCATTCGATCATTTGCATAAATTTGTACAGTTGCACATAACACAAGTATGCATGGAGACGCGGGTGTCTCGATACTCACTGGGCAGTTTCCCTACATGTGTGGCATGGTGTGTAATGTGTCATTTGCCTACCAGTGGGGGCTGGTGAGTTCCAGACTGGAGAGGCGTAAGTTCCTGCCCGTGTCCATTAATAAATTGAGTTAGTAAAGTTCCTCAGGGCCGTCACAAGGGTAGGTGAAAGTGGGCATTATTCCACAGGCCCCAAACTTTTCAAAGCCCTGTGGGTCCTGCTGCAAAATGTGTTTGTGCATTTCCAAGGAAATGCCGGCTCTTATTAATGATGAGGTAGCTAAGATGGACATAAAACAAGATGCTGCCAGATACTGGCGCTGTCGTGTTTTCTCTTTCACTGGCAGACATGTTTTTAATACTTAAAATCAAATGCACATACCTTGAGGTATAAATGAAGCCTACCTAGCGGGACCTGCTTGATAATTTTTACCTAGGCCCCACAAAAACCTCTGATTAGCCTGAAACCACTTGTGGCTTAATTTCGAGTTGACGCCTACCCGTTCAGTGATGGCTTTGACAGTGCTTAATTTGAGCCTGTGCTTTCCGGTGCTCAGCACTGGCACTTAATTGGTTTCCGGTGCTAGGCACCAGCACCTAATTGTCAACATCATACTTAGAACAGTCTACCACATGGTGGCGCTACTCATCTAATTTAGAGGTGAACAGAACAATGGTTGTTTAGGAATAAACAAAATACATTAAAATTGCTAATACCTGCCCCCCAGCCATTCCTTTAGCTTTGGGGACCTAGAATAATCTGAACTGTCGCATTTAAATGTGAGAGAGATGGTTAGTAGTTGTTTTGGCAGCGATGTCAAGGGCGATGGATGGTGCAAGCTGCAGTGGCCTCCTGGTCAGAGCCCTGGCACTTAATATTTTACAAATTAAGCACTAGGCTTTGACCGCCATTTTTAGAGATCCGCGCTCTATGTCTTCAGGTTGAAGGCACTGCGACTGCTCCATTGAAGACACAACAAACAAATGTAACTAACTATTGAAAATTAGGAAACTGCCAACAGAGTTCGCTGGGACACATTAAATATTCAAAGGAGACATAGGACAAATCATGTGGTCAAAACAATCTCTGTATAGCTAACTCCAGCAAACCCTGCAGCTGGTCTTTGGGCGGTGGGGTGGGGGGAGGTGGGGGCTTTGGGAAATTCATATCTGCATCCATATAGGAGTGGTGATCTGCTTCTGATAAAGGATAGACCATCCAGGCAGACTTGGCCCCAGATTTGCCTGTAACATTCTATGGTTCTCAGCTGCTTAATGTGCTGGGAGCTCAAGGTAACATGAAGCACTTTATTGACAGTACTAAATTTGAGGCGATGGTTGCCGGTGGCTGGCACCGGCAACATATTTTCCTGCATCTGACATTTAGGATACTAAGAGAGGGAAAAACACACAAATTGAAAAGACAGAGGAAGAGAAAGGCGGATAAACAGACACTAAAGGAGAAAGCAGGAATATGCAAGAGTGAGATGGGAGCAAGGGGTCTCTGGTAGTGGATTAAAGAGACCAGCAGTGGATTTCAGGCTACATATATATACTATATTTACTATATATACTATATTAGGTGCGCCAACATTGAATTGCACCAGCCGCGGGCTCCTGAGAAGAGGTATGGCCACCAGCATTCATTCATTTTCAAATTAAGCACTGTTAATCACTAATGATGGCTGTACTGTGTCGCTCCAATGCACATCCTGCTGACAAGATCGGACGTTCTCCCTCCTCCTCAGTGTGGAACTGCCTGGAATGTGTGGTTTAGTCTGTTTGGCTGCACATGTGAAAAAACTGTGACTCCCCGGCAGAGCCCCAGTTTCATTAATGCATGCCATCCAGAAGCAAGCTTGAGCTCACCTGGCCTTGAAGAGGCTCTGCAGCAGCAGATGCAAAAGACATCCCAGCCGGACCACGCATGGACGTTGCTCTTCCCTCCAAGCAAGGACCATGTATCTGACCATGAAGAAGCCCGGTCGGCCATGCCCAAACCCAATGACAAGTACATCACCTGAGGGTCAAGGAAGTACTGTGACCATGAAAGCGCTGCACCTGGAGTAGAGCTGACACTGCCCATTGACCCGCCCCACTTTGGTAATGATTATCACAAATACCATCACTATAATTCATATGTGGCTCATTACCTAGGCTATAACATTTGTATCTTCATGACTCCTGCCTTACCGCACCGTTAAGGGATTCCAGATCATGTGTGTATCATGGTATGAAGATTCTACAGCAGTATTTTACTCTGCTTTCTGGCAGCCTGCCCATCTGTCTCTGGCCTGAACACACAGCAAGTGACTGTTCATGACGACCTCCTGCCACATCTGCAGTCACGTGGCCATCTTAAGGGCTTAATGGAAGTTGCTGCTCTCTTTCTCATCTCCAAGTGGTGTGGGGACCAGAATCTCCGAGCCCCAGGATCCTCTGCACCAACAATCTTATGACTTGAAATGCAACCACACGGCTTGTCTACAATTATGATCAGAAAATAAACTGTGAATGCACTACTAATAGGAAAGATCTCATTGGCCGAGAGGACTCCACTGAGTTTGTTGGGTCATGAGCAGAAAGGCAAAAAGCACAATGTGCAAGGAGTTGGGGACTGGACCCCGAGTTTCTGGCAATCGTGGGTGGGGTCTCTTGACTGTAGATCCCTAGGCATGGGTGTCCCTACTATGACAGAGAGGCACACTCTACAACCTCCAATTAGAGCTCATGAGACAAGTATAGCGTTCTCCTGACGTCAGCAATGCACCTAGTAGAAATTAAGCCAGAGCACCCTGGAGCTTTCACATGCATTGTTCAAAGTACAAAGAATACAACTGGGCAAGCCTCCTGTTTAAATTCTAGATAAAATGCATAAATCCACCAGTGACATTGGATTTTGGTCACACAGACATCTTTTTCTTGGCCTCACAAAGCACGCCTGGAAGACCAAACCAACACTTGGCCGTGCCCAGCCACAGCATCATTTGAACTTGCTGCTCAGAGGTACTGACTGTCTCACACTGGAACAAACCACTGCTTCACTCAGACCCACTGACAGACAGTGATGAAAATAAAAAAGCAAATCTTAAATTGACCACTGGTTAAATCAGGAATGCTTCACCCATTAAGCTGACTTCTGTAAGTAAAATAGGGATAGTTATTTCAAATTCTGAAACCACAATGTGTGCTTTACAGTAGATTTGTAACAAAACACTCGACATGAAAAAGATAGTTCCCCGAAGTTCACCTTTTACCGACCACAGTCCAGCACAGATGGGAATCCTATCTATAATTCCCGAACTCCACGAATGCACAAAATATTGCTGCAAATCACGTACCAGAGGACACCTTCTGAGAGTTGTATTAATGTTCAATCAGGAAATTGTTTAAATTCGCATCCAGTGTATGTGTTTGGAAAAAATAATAATTGAGGCCCTTTTCGCGGAAAGGAGATCTAAACTGCAGTGGCCATTTAAACTTTACACCATCTGGACAGCCAGCCCGTGCTACATTAATAAGCGTTGGCCCAGCCAAAGCGGGCTTAAAATGTACTTCCTGGCAGCTGGGTATGTGAGATATCAGGTTATGAATTTAATGGAACTTTAAGATGAAAATGGCTGGTCTCGATTTGCCGTCTACGCCTAGGCTAACCGAGAAGAAGCAGCGGTAACACAGTGTCAGCAAACCTGAAAGCAGACTTTAAAGGCTCAAACAGCTTTTTTTTTTTTTTTACTGAAGGCACCCCGTATTCTTTTTACTGTAGCCATCCCACGTGTTTATTTTGGCCACCCCTCTTGTTTTTTTATTTTTTATTATTGTAGCCACCCTTACTGTTTAATTGTAGACACCCCCCAAGTTTGATATTTTTTCTGGGAGTTGTGTTGGCAGTGGAAGATTCAGTGCAGCTGGTAAATACAGGGAACAGACAGAAATACTTTGATATATGGCCTCTGTTTCTTAGTGTTGATACAAAATAGTGTATTCCTGTGTACATTTGAAAGACATAAGAACATTTTTAGATGTAGTTTGTGATAAGGTATGGCAGTGCTTGCTCCAAACAATGTTTACCTCTGTATTGTGAAATCAGAAGTCTGAGTGTGGTAAGGTGTAGCAAGAATTATTGTGCACCTTTGTTGTGTGATATTTTGGTGTGGCAATGATGTTTTCAGTTTTTTTTATGGTGCTATGTTTTTGTGCTGCATTATTGGAATGTTATTTTGTTGTGTTACATTGTGGTTGTTGTGTTGTGTTATGCTTTGTCTGTTTTCTTGTGATGGGTCCTATTATGTTGTTTGTGTATGATATTGTGTTATGTTCTATTATTTACTTTGTATATGTGAACAAATGCTACTATATTTCCAGGCAAGAGCAGCACATGCCTTGAAAGTTCGCAGGCAAGCAACAATTTACCACTTTTTAAGATTTGAAGTAGCAGCGTCCTTCAACCACGTAAGACACCAGTCACCTCAAAAACTATGGTAGAGACTGAGTCTTAATTTAGTGCTCCCCATTCTCACTTTATGATATGTGGGAGCAAAACTGTACCCCAAAATTTAGACACGTCAAAATTGACCTCTTTCAGTTTTCCCACAGGTTACTGGATCAGGAACAGTGTCAAATCTCAATTTCATAAGCCAATGTGTCCCCCCGTTAAGGAACCTCCCCAATCATCAAATTAGAAGAGTAAACAATTTTAAAGTGTAATGGACCCCACTCAGTAACTGAGTTTTAGATTAGTATGTAAAAATCTGAAATTATTTTAAGCTCCCGCAGCAAAATCAGTAAATAGTCCTTAGTAGAATAGAAAAGTCTTCTGGCTCACCCTTAAATCAACAGGTTTTATACACAATTATTGCATAGAATATTAGCAATTTATCATGGTGTTACCAAATGTATAATTTATTTAGTAAAGTAAAACACAATAATAATAATAAACGTCATTACCTTAACCCCTTGTGTGCGCGGCCGATTTTCGCCCTGTGCGGGGCGTTTCATTGAGTGGGCGGGTTCATGACGAGCTCAGCTCGTCATGCGCACATGCTGAGTGGGCGGCTTCATGACGAGCTCAGCTCGTCATGCGCACACGAGCACTGCGCAGCATGACGAGCTGAGCTCGTCATGAGCATAGAAAGGGTTAATGCATAAGCACCATCCCAATTCTTTGAATAACTATTCAACAGCCTCTCTGCTAATGTCATCCGGAGATGTTCAAACAAATATGAAACATTTAACAAAAATACTTTATCTGAATGAATAAATCCAGTGAAGGAACGTAAAATATGAATACTTGTTACAATTCTACATCTGCACCAAAGACGATTCAGCACTGCACCAGCATGAAGACTACTACAGTGGAAATGAACTATTATGACATCGGATTGACTGTGTTCTGCGAAGTGTGTGGGGAGAGGATGTGCGCAAGGGGAAGCAAGAGTGAGTATCAGAGATAGCTTCCTTCTTGATCAAAATGAAGTTTTATATGGATATGTGGCCTAACTAAAACACATAAATAAGTTCACTTCTATACACCATAAGAAATTTGTTTCAATTGGAAAAATGTTAATTCAGTCTATACATGTAGAATCATATGTGGAATGCATAACACGCACTATTATTGATGCACAAAAATGCAAAACCGAAAAACGTTCGACAGCCCTTCAACTACTTAAGACTATTTCAGACACCAGTCAGCCCAAAACTGTGGCAGAGCCTGAGTCTTAACTTAGCGCTCCCCATTTGCACTTTATGTGATGTAGCCCAGTGAATTAACTGAGGGGCTCTGCACCATAAAAAGCACAAAGCTGCAGGCCAAGTTCTTTTCACAGGCACAAAACTCAGAGATGACAACTTAATACTCGTAGGGGGCAATGTTTACGGGGTCTTTATTCTGTATAATACAGAAAAAGAAGTATGTATTCTGTTGCTTGGATTTTGTAATTCTTTCCATTTTTTTGTACAGAGGTCATTTGTGCCAAGTCATTGGCTTCAGTGTGCACGGTTTTTAGGTTTAGGTGTGAAGTAGCAGGTGGGTTTGTAGATATGCAGAGAATTAGATCATTATTGTTGTGTGCAGGCTGCAGGCTGGCTGGCAGAGCCAACAAGCATTTGCATAGGTCTCGCATTTGTGAAAGTTAGAGTTTTTAGCGTTGAAAATGACAATGTTTTTTTACTTTTGTCTTTTAATTTGCAGTGGAGTGATTATATTTGCATAGCGCTATTGCCATTTGTATGACGTTGTGGCGCTGGAGAACCTGGAAATAGGTTATAAGGGAGGAGAGACAAGAGTGATATGCTGCATGAAAAATAAGTAACAAAATCCTTGAAAAAGCAAACATAGGTAATGAAAGATTAAGTAAAGCATGTGAAATGTAGGCAGGACCAACATGGTTACTTTAAAGGTTTTGGTTAATTAGAGCCAAACACATTTTACCGCCAGCCCGGAATTGCTCTCCTCTAACAAATGCGCCAAACCACTGCAGCGCCAGCGGACTCGAACTGTGGATTCACGCCAAAATACGATGATAATGAGAGCTATATTAAAGAAGCGGGAGGGGTAACTGCACCGTGCACTCGTCTGATGAGATGTAAATGCCTTGTGCGCCCTCGGAAGCATATGATGAGTCAGAGTTGGGGGGACGCGCGTAACTGTACCTGCAGGGTAACAAACAACACTGCCGACTTTGGCCCTGGGGAACCTGGTTCAAGTCTCGGCATGAACCATTTCAAAAACATGTGTATGGTCAAAAATAAATTTAAACTTACAATAAATATTATTACATTTTTATTATTATTTTGAGTATTATATAGCGCTAGCTAGACCCGAAGGTATCAGAGCGCATTACATGTTATGTGATAACAATGCCATACCAGCTTCTTAGAAAGGTTGTGATGCTTGTGATAGGACATTACAAGCTTTAACAGCTTATACATTGTCTGTTAAAAAATACATATACAAATAATTACAAAATTCTGAAAACCACCTTTGACAACACACCAAATTTACAGCTCAATTTAAAACATCAAAACTTCCACCGTATTACGAATTACAGTTAATTTGGTGTATTGTCACAGAAGAACTTGTGTGTTGCTACACTTTTAACGGGATGACGGTCTCGACAGACCCACTACACTATTAATTAAAATTCTGGGCAGGTTGCTGCACTTTTAGGTGCTATCCATCGGTTGCTCACATTAAGGAGAGCTCAGTTGACAGCTCTGTCAGAGCAGCACCCACACCGCAGGGGAAGCACTGGATACCAGTGAGAGCATCGAGAAGACATGGGGCACTGCCAAAATGCACCGCCATCGGGCATGGGGTGGAGGGTGGTACAGAGGAGAGAAAGCAGTGTGAACAAACAAGAAGAGCATGCACAGAGTCGGACGGGGAGCACACAAAGGGCAAAGGGAGCATGCACAGGGCCGGCTGGGTACAGTGGGCAACATTCACAGAGCAAGAAGCATGCACTGGGCATGGTCGGCATTTAAAGAGCAGAGGCAGTACACATAGGTGGAACGGTGTCAATCCAAAGACCAGAGCACGCAAAAGCAAGCAGGGGCAGGCCAAGGATGGCATGCCTGTTATGGGGAATTGGGATAGAAAATATGGCACGTGGATGTGGAGCATACAATGGGCATCTCTGGCAAGCGCAGGAGAGGACGAACTACCGCGTGGCACTGGGACGGGTACAGGCATGGGACATGGACCGCATGCAGGTAGCACGCACCCAGGCATGAGACATGGACTGCACAGAGGGAGCACACACACAGGCATGGGATATGGAAAACGGGAAGGGAGCATACACACGCCAGAAGGAAGGATGCGCACAACTTTGGTGGTTGATATCATGCCGAGGACGGGGCAGTGGTATGTGAGGGCAGCACACAACAGATGTGGCATGCAAAGGGCACACTTATGGTCGAATATGGATGGGTAGCGATCCGGGTGCCAACACAAGTCAGCTGAGGATGCTGCAAAAGGCATGTGTGCACAGGCATGCCTAAGACTGCAGTAATGGACAATGGGAAAGGGGCAGAATACAGAAATTGCTGTGACCGGGGTTCTTGCAGTGGGCAAGAAGTATGCATAAAGCAGATGGCTATGAACACGGCAGTTCATCAGGATGCAGGGTGATAAGTCACCCGAGTATCACGCTCAGGATGCTGGGTGCCACGAGATCAGCCCTCTCTTACCTTGTAGCTCCTGTTTGGCAGACTTCACGGTGCACAGGAGGCAGAGAACGAGCAAGGGGGCAATGACCGCGGGACCCACCTTCGCCATGTTTTGGTGTGAGTTGTCCAGAGCCTGGCTCTTGAGTCTGGGGCTTTGCTTGCATATGTGAAATTAGACGATGTAAACAAAATAAGAGGGAGGGGGAAGTGCACTGCACCCTCAGAACATGTCTGCTGAGATGCAAATGCCGTCTGTGCCAATGCAGGAGGGGGAAATGTACAGAATAGGTGCCCTCAGAAGCATCTGATGAGTCAGGGTTGGGGGTAAGTGCATAACTGTGCCGGCAGCGTAACAAACAAAGCTGCCAACTTTGGCCCTAGGGAACCGGGTTCTAGTCTTGGCATGGAAAATAAATTTAACCTTATAGATATTATTAAACAATGTTTGAATATGTGCAATTATGCGATGTAAGCAAAAGAAAACAAGCAAGAGGGGGAGTGCACCCCTCCGAACGTGTCTGCTGAAATGCAAATGCCGTTTGTGCCAATGCAGGAGAGGGAAATGCACGGAACAGGCACCCTCGAAAGCATCTGATGAATGAGGGCTGGGGGAAGTGCGTAGCTGTGCCTGCAACGCCAGCTACGAAGAACAAGGCGAGGAGGGAGAGGAGGGGGGCCACGCCCACAACCACGACCGGCGCTTACATTTGTCGGCAGGGTCTGACACGTCCGTCAGTGATAAAAAACAGATGGCACACTGCACGCAATTAAGTGCGAGCAAAGTGGATGAAAACTGTAGTTCGGCGCCGCTGCTTCGGGACTACACGGAAGTAACCATAGGATCAACAGCCAACAGAAATCAAGAAAACAACAGCAATGCCAGACTTAAACCAATCGCAAGGGGCAGGAGAAATTACACGGAGTTGAAGCCAATATACAGATTACTTTAAGTCTCGCTGAGACAGCGCATGCAGCGCATGCGCTGCCAATGCGAGACCTAAAAACAAGGATAAAGAGTCAGTTTGAGACATCTTTTGCTTCTTAGATGGGAGGGCAGGTAATAAAGAGCAAGACAGGGAAGGGAAATGCTGCGCCGCAGGCTGTATAGAAATGAGTGTAAGGTGTGAAATATGGTTGGTGGTGTAGTGATATCACAACCCACATATGTATATGTTTATGTATTATATTGCACATTCTACTTGGTATTTTATCAATAAATCAGCAAGTCGACTATCGTGACTCTAGTAAAAGAGCAAAAAAAAAAAAATGATGGGTGGAATGCATTAACTAACCTCAGCCACTGGCAATTACTTTGGATCTCATTCCAACCCTTCTTTTTTTGCTCAATGTGTCACTAAAGACAGGGACCAATCTAATGTCCATCAATCTCAGTCATTGACAGTGGGAAAGTTCTAGCCCAAACTGCAGAAAACCCACTCCATTATCCCCCCATCACAATGTACGTGTACAAAATCAACCTTAGACTAGTTTCCTCACAGTTGACCCTCATCAGTGCAGTGCCGCTTGAGTCCTATTCCACAGGGAGCATGGCATCCATGTTGTAGCATGCACATCATGCAGATAGTGGAGGTGAAAGATGAGGAGTTCCAGTGTTTGGAGAGTGAAGTGCTCCATGAAGGTGCAAGGGTATTTGGACTTTTGGATGGATGAGTACAAAGCTGTCTTCTACTATGTTTGAAAGGTGATCTAGTTTGATAATGTGCCCTGCTGGTACAAGAAGGTCAAAGATGTCAAGTTGGTTTGGAAAAGCCATGTCTGGGATGAAGAGTGCATCCATGCTAGTTATTGTTATGGACTGTCGAAGAAAATTTGGTCACATGCCAATCGTACTCTGATTGTTTACTAACCAAAGATTCATTAATAGCCTGTGAATAACTGGTCCTGCCAGCCCAGGCTTCCCCTATAAAGCTTGGACGGAGCATTCTTAGTTTGTAAAAGCATTATACACATTTATAGCATTTCATAAGAAGTTCTGCAAAGGGGGCATGTGGGGCAGTTAAACAAAGGGAGTATACAGGTGTCTGAAGACTAAGATCGTGAGAAAGGTGAAAGACGACCTTCAGTTTGTAGCAAGAATGTACATATATTCAACTGAGCAAGCGAATCAACACTTTCTCGTCTCCGGAGACAAAACATGAAAGAAAGGCTTGTCTAATGGACAAAGGGCCACATGCATCAACCTTTTTTCTGGTCGCAAACCTGTCCGATTCGCAGAATCGGCCCATTTGTGATTGGAAAAAGGCCTTTTCCGCTGCATGAACCCATTTCCATTCGCAAATTAGGTAATCACATTTTTTTGCGATTACCTAAATTGCGAATGCATTTAGGGAATCGCAATTTGCGATTCCCTAAAGGCGATGCATCAAGCCTTTCCTCAATACAAACTGTGCATTTAGGAAATGCTAATTACCATCAACTTCAAGTTGGTGGTAATTTGCGCATTCTTTGATAAATGCACAAAAGTGCCTTTTTCAAAGTGGCATGTGGCGCACACACATGCCCTTAAGGCATGTGTGTGCGCCACATGTGCACGCTTACCTTTTTGGGGGGTGCATCAAGGGGGCCTTAGGCCCCCTGGCACCCTTGTAAATGCATTCGCAATTTGCGATTACCAATTTGGTAATCGCAATTTGCGAATGCATTGCCATTCGTTCCTATGGGCCTATAGGCCTATTGGAATGAATGGAGTAACATTACCTAATAGCGATTCGCAATTTGAGAATCGCTAATAGGTAATGTTAAGGAGTCACAATTTATTTTGCGATTCCTACATGCATAAGGATTTGCGATTCCCACATAGCGATTCCTCAAAAATCGCTATTTAGGAATCGCAAATCCTACTTTTGATGCATGTGGCAGTTAGCATTTAATGTCCTAGTTGCGAAAGCAGAATAATTCATTGTGGAATGTTAGTCTACTTCCTGAGAAGAAAATCAGGCTAGGTTATCACTGAAATAAATAAAAAAAATCATTGAAAAGCCTCATTTGAAGCTGTATTGCAAAATACCCCAAATTCACTATTTAATGCACATACACAGGCTGTGCTCTACCAAAACACCATTCGCATCACTTATCACTATATTGCTCACAAGACATTTTAGGTCTCATCTATGACCTTTGTAGCAAGTTATGAGCAGTGCTTTATGTCGAGTATTAGTTGTAACACTAGTAGTGGTACTATATAAGCAGAAGCCGTGCTGCTGCTTACTGTAGTAAGAGGAGTTTTGTTACTACTATCAGTAATAAAAGTAGAACTACAGGTAGTATTACTTGGACACAGTTGGTGGATCAGTGTTCAATGAAAAGACAAACTTCTCGCTTTTTACGGCTACATGGAAATCTTCTTCACAACTTTGAAAGTAAGAGACTTGAACCAATAGAATCATTCTGCTTGCAAAATTGGTTGCAAGTACTGAGAGGTATTATCAGATTCGTTTGTCAACAATCTCTGTGTATAAAAGCAAAAGAGAGACTCATAATGTTTTGGATGGAACCATTGCCATTTAATGTGTGGTCGACCTTCTAAGTTTGCTTTCAATTCAGCAAACATTTTTCTGATGCTCAGTGGAGAGTAAAGATACTTTGCAGTACGCTAACACTGTTTTTTTTAAACCTTGGTACAAGTGCTAGAACGGATGCAAATGGCAGTTCCACCTGTAGTAACACAGACATCACAAGATGAGCACAACACACTTGTCCATTGATAAAGGCATATAGAGTGCAAAGAACAGTGAGTATTCTATTAGGGGACAGGGTAAAATACTCCTTTGCCTTGATGGAGTACCCAACCTCCACCTTTACAAATGGCCACCAGCTCTGCAGACATCTCTAGTCATTGACAGGGCTGCCATTATGGCACTTCCTGTCACTGTCTTAAAAGGTGGATGGGCAGTGCCGTCAAATTCACGGATATTCAAAAGCTAATGATCCCCACAGCATGGGAGTTCTTTCCCATTTTGTGGGGGTCATTTAAACATTCTCACTGTCCCTTACTGCCAGGTTTCACCTGGCGGTGACAGACAGTGAAAAGTGGCCATTCAGCCGTCCACTTTAAGTGAAGGTGGTGGTCGAATTGCAAAACTCTGATGGTCCGTACTCGCCCAGGCCATTGGAGCACTAACTTGGTGATGGAACCTGAGTAGGATCATCGTCAAGATATGAAGGTCCGCCCACCTGTAAATCAAGTGAGCAGACCAAGGCTTTGGCTGAGAGAGTACTCCTTTAAGTGCGAATAACAGCTGACTACTGCTTCAAAATTGCATTTGCACTATAGTATATATTCACAGAGTGGGAAATATTGACTCTGTAGCTATGATTAAGCTGGAGTTTCCAATAATTGTTTTTTCTTTTGCTTTCAGCTTTGGTGCAGTTTTACAAGAAACTTAACAAAAAATGGTTATCTGGTTTACATTTTGTCATGGCAAATTTTATGACTGACCAATCCTGGGGGAGAAGGGAGTAGATGGGTCCACAGGGTGGGGTCAAAACACTAAAAAGCAGCAGTTCCCTTTTCAACTCCCAAAGGAATCTTTGTTGTCTGCTACATTAAGACACACAAAACATTATTACACCAAAAGTGGCATGAAATTAGACTTTTACTCAGAGGAGTGACATTTCTTGGATTGGAGTAAATCAGTTCAGTAGGTTTTGAGAATTTAGCATTACACACAGTGGCGGCCGGTATGGTTCGTGGCTGGCGAGGCGGGGGTAGGCGCTGGGGAGGGTTGCGGGGGGGTCGCGGGAGGTCGCGCAGGGGTCGGATGGGGGGTGCGACATATAATTTAAAAAATAATAAACTTACCTTACCGCCTGGTCTCTCGTCTCTGCTCCTGCTCACGTAAAACTCGAGGAACAGAAAGCACAGCCAGGCGCCACTGACCAATCACAATGCTGCAATGCAGCGTTGTGATCGGTCCGAGCGTCCTAGTTCCACACTCAGCCAATGAATGGGGGCCTGGGTATGTTCTCCACACAGGTGAATGCAGCCTGCATGGAGAACATGGAAAGTGCGCATGACTGTTTTGGGCGGCCCGAGAGGGCCGGCCAAACAGTCATGTGCACTTAGGAGTGGGCAAACCACTCCTCCCCTGCCCTGCTCCGAGAGCAAAGCAGACCCACCCACCCAACCGCCAGCAAAGCAGCACAAGCATAAAATGATAATAGCTCAAAGTTATTATCATTTTATGTTTTTACATCACACTGCTTAAAAGCAGTGGGGAGACACATGTATGCAGAGCTTTTTAACCATGCCAACAGCTGCCTAAATCCCCCTTCACATCTGGCACTCTTAAGGCAACAGTGAAAATCAAAACACTACAGAGGCTCACTATGCCACCTTGGGGGATCGTTGCTGACTCCCATCTCCTTGACCCCCTCTTGCCTGCCAGGTGCACACAGCTCTTGCTGGAGAGGGATTGCACCCGAGACGAGAAGCCAAGACAAAGATATTAGATGGCGGGGAGGTAGGCAGAGAGTGGAGGGAGACGATTTAAGGTAGAAAAAACTTGAAGCAGCAAGGCACTGATGGAGAGAGCAAGGAGAGAGATACTGAGTCCAACTGGGATCAGGAAGCCCTCCTTCAACCTCTTCTCAACACCTGCATAAAACAACAAGCAATGACAGGCATGCATTTCATACATATGTATACATGAACCCACAGCCCTGGCACTGAAACACGTGTTTTTGGGCAGTAGTGGGCACGTTATCACAGTGCAAGACAGCCAATGGATGAAGCAGGCTGACTCATTACTCCATGCTGTAACGGCAGATGGAAAAGGTGAACAGACCAATGTTTCAACAACAAAAAAAGGCATGCACTATGAGACTGGCACTGCATTCCATTTTTTGTTAGATTCAGTTACCTTCTTACCTGACTTCACCAGGTCCTCACTGCTCCAGCCAAAGAGAGACGCGAATACAGCGAAATCCTCGTGGGAGAAGAGGCAAGGCCATTGGCACTATCCATGTCGTTATGTGGAAGAGGGGGAATATTTAGGCCCTTTTCTACGTAATTACTGACCGGCTTGCAATGGGAATAGTCACTGTTGCAAGCCAGTCAGTAATGCCATAGAAAAGGGCCTAAATGTTCCCCCTCTTCCAAATAACGATATAGATGGTGCCTCACTCCATGCACAGGGAAAGGGTGGGTTGAGGGAAATGCAGCATTCATGCTCAGAGGGTGGAGGATGTGGGGAGGGCTCAACGCGAATCGGGAGGGTGAGATCAGCTGACTTTAAAGCTCCGAGGTGGGCTCCTGTGGTGGCCTAGTTAAAAAATTAAAATGATGCGGTCGGCAGAACAAAAGCAAAAGCAGTCATTAGGAGCGCTTAGCAAGCATGGACTAAAGATCACTGGATACACAATTTGCCGCTTCATCTGAAAGGGAGGAGGGGCCATCACACGCTGTACAGTGTGATGGCCAAACAAAATGCTCTCTAAGTTAAATTGCCAGAAACAAAGCCAAGCACACAAAGGAGGGACTGTTACTGAAATGCAGCAATACCAAAGCTGCATTTCTGATTGACACAGACAACAGCCAATAAGAATTGCTGGGTGTGCCACAAGTCATAGAATAGGATACAACAGGTCATGCGCTGTCTTAGGCTCCACCAAAAAAGAGGCGAGTAATGTTGTGCCATCTTTCCTCTGATAAATACATACAATATAATGAACCATACAGAGCCAACGGGTATAAAATAAGCAAACATATAATCTGCAACTCTGATTACACTCATTGCATCATTGGGTGCCCATGCTAGAAAAGGTACATTGCGAGTAGAATTTTTTTGGCTAAAGAAATGTATTCTTGAACGTTTTATAGGAATTACCAATAGAGACATAAGGTACCCTGTGGCTAAACACTTCGACAAACATCATCATGCACATTTCACCAAGGCAACATAGGCTGTCCGAAAATGCACGTTTGAAAGTGAAGGCAACATGGAGAAATGTTTACGTAAGTTAGAATCTCAAAAGGTTTTGGACATAGAAACATTTAAAATAGAGGGTCTTTATTTAGGAGGAGGCTTTTTTGAAAACCTTCCGCATTGAAAATAATTACAGTCTCTTCTGCTTTTTGCTCTACTATGCACCTAGTCCACACTTGTTTTTAACTTTTTTCTTTCTTTTTCTTTCTCTTCTAGAATTTCATTCTGATTCCACTCTTTGTATGCATCATTTGAGAACATTAAAAAGATACTCACTTGGGTAAGATTAAGCATAATAAATGTATATAAAAGCACATGGATTTGAACAAAGTTGATTTTGGAAAATTTAAATGTGAGACATTTTATACTTTTTTTTCTGAATTTTCATATTGCCTACTGGTGCTCAAGAAAAGCATGACCCAAGTGGATGTAAATATATTGTATTTTGTATGGCTCCATCTCAGGTTCAAGTCTACTAAGTGTGAGTTGTCTGGCAACTCCATTAACAGATTATGGTTTTTTTAAATTAATATGTACAGTTCTCTTCCTTGAATCCTATTAATTGATATGATGAAATGAAATGAAGAGATGCTAGATTAGTTTATAAATGTTTTAGTCTTTATTCACTTTTCACTTTATCTATACATATTATTGTAAAACAAGAAAGACTCGCTTGATGAGCTGAAACTCATCTAGATCGCTTAGCACAATATATTACATCACCCATAACACCTGCATGAGTGTATATATTACCCACTGGGTAGTTATAGTTAGGATCGTGTTTCCATAGGAAATGCCTTTTTTGTGTTGCTAATAACATTTGGCACCGTTTGACGAATCTTCACAAATCTTTCCAAAAAAGTGTGACTTTCGACTAGCTTGTCAATGGAAAAATTCGTGGTGATCCGTCAAGCAGGGGCCAAGAAAAAGGGTGGTCCCAAAACGTGTTTTCCCCATTACTTTTTCCGTAGCAACTTCAAACAGAGCTACAGCCCAAACCACTGAACGGATTTACACTAAATTTGGCAGAAAGCTAGATCTTGGTCAAGAAAGAGTGCTTTTTGTGATTGGGTGTAAATCTGTTCAGTAGTTTTTGAGCAAGTAATGCTAAACAAATTGTAATTCTAGGTTTGCAGAGCCTTCCCGGATCTGACATATCTCAGGCTGAGATCTGATTGGCTGTCATCACATCAACCAGGAAGTGGTGGGGCGGCCTTATTATGAGTTGGGACTCAGTCTCGAGCCTGAGGAAAAAATCAAAAAAAGACATAGGGGGCAGGTTAAGGATACCCTGACCCTCTAGGCCTACTCATGGGGTCCCGAGGGCCAAAAACAGTTTTTCTTATTTTGCTGCAAATTTTGCGGCAATTTTTTTTTTAAAGCATGAAACTCCACTCATCTTTTTAAAAAATGCCCCCTGGGTGGACCAGGTCCCGGGGGGGATGGACAGGAACATAATTTTGGGGAGGGAGTCACGTGGCCCCCTCTCAGAGTCTAATTAGGCTCCGTGGACCCCATTCCCCGTGGTCGAAGTGAATAATAAAATGGGAGGGGGCCATGCAGCCCGCCTCCCAGAGCTTAAAACGGCCCCAGGGACCCCATCTCCTGGGCAAGGGGATTAAATAAAGGGAGGGGGGCATGGGGCCTCCCTCACCGAGCTTAATTAGGTCCCTGGGATCCCATCCTCCAGGGCCAAAGTGTAAAAAAAAGGGGAATTGTGCTGTGTGGCTCCCCTCCCTGAGCCTTCAAAGTCCCCAGGGACCTCATCCCCTGAGGCCGGCTCAGTGACCATGTCCGGAGAGCCCACCCCGGGACACAGTAGTTTCCCTGCCTGCACTACTGCAGGAAGAAAAACAAATGTTTGCTCTTGTCTGGTGGGAGCATTTTTAGATCGCCTGCCAAACGAGAGCAAACATACAAGTCTGCTCCCAACCAGCGATAGATTTAAAGATGCTCCCGCCGGCTGGGAGCAGACTTCTGTTTTGTTTCACTGCCCGCACTGATGAGGGCCGAGAAACAGGACACATATTGCTCCCGGCCGGAGGGTGCAAGCATAAATATCTTCGACCTCCGGGCGGGAGCAATGCCGGCTCCCGCACCATGTGGGGAGCTGGCTGGAGCAGCGTGTACCCTAGGGCTACCCTCACAGCCACTAATATGTGGTATATGGGTGTCCTATGTGGGCACCTGGGCACACTCCTCTGGCCTCAAGGGATGAGGTCTCTGGTGCTTAAGAAGGCCCAGGGAGGGGGCTGCATGCCCCCCCTTCAAATTAGATATAGCCCTGCGGGATGGGGTCCCCAAGCCCTAATGAGGCTCGGGGATAGGGGGCTGTGTGGCTCCCTCCCCTTTTAAAGTCTCCCCAGGACCTTGGAGGCTCAGGGAGGAGGGCCGCACATCCTCTCCCCCCTTTTAAATTACATGCAGGCCTATGGGATGGGGTCCCAGGGCCTAATGAGGCTTGTGGAGGGTGGTCGCGTGGCAACCCCCTTTTTTAAGTGCAATTTGCCCTTGTGGATGGAGTCCCCAGGGCTTAATGAGGCTCAGGTAGGGTGGCCTAACAAAGCAAACACAAGGAGAGGATGGACGGAGTGCTGAAACTTTTCAGACACTCACCCCCAGTCACAGATCTGGGTTGAATCCATCATCGTTCTTTAGCTCACTTCACCACCCCAGTTCAGAGCCAGCTATATGCAAATCAGTCTTGACCCTGTGCCTCATGGGCACAGTCCAGCCCAAACTGCCAAACCAGGTCTTCCCTGGACTGGAAACAAGCATCCTGGGACCGGTTTCTGGGTAACATACCTCATCAGCCAGGCTAGCTTGAATCCAGTGGCAAAGTGAGCAAGGGACCCACGTCTGGGCATACCCTGCCAACTTAGGCGAACAAACACAAGGAGATGATGGATGGGCCTCATGGCCTGTCCCCTTAATAACTGAATTTGGCCAAAGGAGATGGGGTCCAGGGAGCCTTATGAGGCTCGAGGAGGAGGGCCGCATGCCCCTCCCCTTAGTTATGCACTTTGGCCACGGATGATGGGGTCCTCAGGGCCTAATAGTCCTCAAGGAGGGGGGATCGTTGGGCCCTCCTTCCCTTTTTCATTGGTTTTGGCCTGAGAGATGGGGTCCCGGGACATAATAAGGCTCGGGTAGGTGGGGGCTGGGTGCCCCCTCCCCTCTTTTTTGAAATCCGGCAGTGAGGGATAGGGTCCTTGGGATTTAATAAGGCTCGAGGAGGGCGGGCTGCATGCCCCCTCCTCTGTTTAATTGTATTTTGCCCCAAGGAATGGGGTCCCCGGGGCTAATGACGATCGGGAAGGGGGGGCCGTGGCAGAGCACGGCGGGGGATTGGCTTTACATATGGTAATAAAATATTACTTTATGTTAAAAAAAAAATTGAAATTCACTGGAAAAAATAGTAATAGGTAAAAAGTAATGGTATAGTTAGTTGAAATGTTCAGTAACAACGTAAGAGTTTAAACTCTAGAAACCACAGAAATTCACCAGTTATAGTTATAGCTATCTCAAGTAACTCAAAACTATAACTCGTACCCTAAGGTAACTATAACTTGCCCCCTCGCCAATTATTGGAGATAACTATAACTTTAACTATAACTTTGCATTGAAAAAATTGAATTTCAGTGAAAAAAATCAAAGGTTAAAAATAATTTATAGTTAGGTGAAAATGTCATACCGTTTCAAACTAACAAAACCATTGAAATTCATTAATTATAGTTATCTCACGTATCTACAACTCGTGCCCTCAAGTTACTATAACTCACACCCTCACCATGCACATTGTTGTCATCAATGATCTAATTTCAGCTGTTGCAGTAATGTTATGTCATGAGTTATGTAACATGGGTGGTACTTAGCAGTGCATGGTGAGGGTGCAATATTCTTACCATACCTAATTATAATGCCACATTCACCTTCGTTTTTTTCAGTGAATTTCTATGTTGTTTTTAACTTAAAATAAGATGTCCGTCGCTGTGCGCAGTGTGGGGTAAGACACGAAGACTGGCCCTGCCATGCAAGGCCTTTGACTGTAAGCCTACGCACAACCGAGTGCCCAACCCCGAAGCAGAGGGCTGGTGCAGGCCCCGCTGGTGACCAACCTCCGCTGCACATGGCAGCATGAAGATGATCGTGGGGCCAGGCAGCAGCCCCTCAACCCCCCGCTACTGCGCACAGCTGACTATGTGTAACAATATAAGGTGTCATTTTAAGCAAGGCAATCATTCTGGCTTTTTTAAAAAGTCACCAATAATTCTAATCAAATGTACATTTCATAAATTCGCACATTGCAATCATTAATAAAAGTGATTGCGATTAAATATTTTAAATAAAGCCTTTTAAAAAACACATTAGCATGTCTTTGAGTCTTTCTTTTAACATTATTCAAGACACAAAGGGCAGCCATAGAAACAACCACTAGAGATCCCCAGACTCCAGCTGAAGAACAACTCCATCTCGGAGTTCATTTAAAAACCATGGTAAGCTCTCCTGGGTTCATGGATTTAATGACCTAGGAGACTTCTTGTTTTTTTTAATGTTGCTGGAGGGCTGTTGCACTGACTGCAGCCCCACACAACATTAAAAAAAACTTTTGGTGGTGCCCCTGCCTCTTCTAGGAGCATCACAAGCAAGAAAATATGTATTTGAAAAAAGCCCCAGGGCATTATGGGATGTTCCTTGCTAGGAGCAGTGAATAATAAATGAGCAGCTCTTCCCGCTCAATTATTATTAATTGTTCCCTTGTCTTTATTTTTTATTATTATTGCGGAAGTCCCAACCCACCTGGGACACCCACCACTATTTGTTTTCATTAGGGGGTCCGTGGAAGGAGCCCCAGGAACCTGGTGATTCCACTGGCTCCCCTGCAAGCATAAATCCTGGGTGCTGACAGGAGCTGGCAAGTCTTTTGATTTTTTTTAAAAATATTGTGACAGCCCCCCTCCCCGAGCCGTTGTTGGCTGGGGGACCCCATCCCCTAGGGTAAATTATTTTTTTATGCAGAGGGGACATGCGGTCCCTGTTTCCGAGCCCATCCCCTAAGGCTGACATTCATGAAAAGGGGAGGGGTGCTGTTCCTTGTTGCACTTGAGACAATACTGGCCCCTGCGACCCTTACCCCTAGGGTCTAAGGTGGGTGCTCTGGTCTCATCCAGGACACCCACCAAGACTTTGACCATTGGAGGCTGTGTAGGGTGATAGGGTGAATATATATATATATATATATATATATATATATATATATATATATATATATATATATATATATATATATATATATATATATACATACATACATACATACATACATACATATATATATATATATATATATATTTCAAATGAAACCTTTGCGCAAAGGGAGCCCCCAACCGTGCAGGGCGGCCTCTGGCGTCAACAGGCATGGAGCAGCATGTCCATTAACAGCACAAGAAAATATGCCGAAGCCCAGTTCCAGGAATCACAAATGCATTTATTCAGAAAACAGCATGCTCTCATGGTGTTATCCTTACGCGTTTCGGCTCCTCAATGAGCCTTGTTCACAGGTAAGGCAGCTTTGTCAAAAAAGTGACTATGTGCCTCTTTAAAAAAATATATATATATATATATATATATATATATATATATATATATATATATATATATATATATATATATATATAATAAAAATATGGGATGAGCTCATAGTAATGTGGGCAAGGTATATAGACAACCTTTTTGTAATTTGGAGGGGGACTACCAGCACAGCAGAGCAGTTTGTGAAAGTCTTGAACAGGAATGGGCTGAATTTGAAATTCCCATTTGATATCAGTGTGACAAATATAACATTCCTGGATATAGAAGTTTTTGTCCAAGGAGGCAAGCTAGAAACAAGACTTCACAGAAAGGAAACGGGAGGGAATACAACCCTCCATGCTTCTAGCTTTCACCCCAACCACACCAAATTAAGCATTCCTTATGGTGAAATGCTGTTTGCAAGAAGAAATTGCAGCACAGAGAGTGACCTACAAAAGTGCCAGGACAAAATGACTAACAGATTTCTAGAAAGGGGATATAATATCACTGTAATTGAGAAAGCCCGCAAAGCAGCTAACAGAAAACAAAGAGAGTTGATTCTATTTTCCACAAAAAAATCAAGGGAAGTGGAAAGTAAGGCCCCTTTGAGATTCCTAACTACATATAAAGTGCAGGATAAAGAACTCAGCAGTCTGTTCAACAGAAACTGACACATAGTGAGATCAGATCCAGTTATAGGAAAAGCACTACCTAAACATCCTCCCATTACATATCGGAGAGCCCCATTTCTTAGAGATGTAATTGTAAGCAGTAGCACGGAGATGGAGCGCGAACAATGTTGTTTAAGACCCCCAAATGGTTTTAAGAAGTGTATTCGTTGTAAGGCTTGTAGTATAGGGCAGAATACCACCGCATACTACACACCATTTACAAAAGAGGAGGTAAAAATCAGGGAAGCATACAATTGTAAAACAGAGTTTGCAGTCTATGTGCTGACATGCACTTGCAACTTAAGGTATGTGGGTAGCACCACATTGCAAGTACATAAACGAATCTTACATCATATGAGGGTGATAACCAACGGAGATCGATCCTACCCAGTGGCACGGCATTTGTATCACCTAAAAAAACGACACTAACCAGTTACTTTGTGATTGATGCAGTATCGCTTAGTGAGAGAGGGGGTGACCGCACCAGGACATTGCGTGAATTGGAAACAAGATACATAATCATGTTAGATAGCAAAAAACCCAATGGGTTAAATTTTGATGAGGAATTGCACTCCTGTCTATAAACTGAGACTTGGATTAATCAATATGGAAAAAATATGTTTTATTCTATTTAGTTTGTATTTAGAATGTTATTAATTTTACCTCTGTTCTAACTTAATAGATAAAGGATAAGGGGTTTAGAAAAGGGAATCTAAATTAAGGCTCCACCCCTTTAAAAGGACTGGGTACTGATGATTGACATTGTAGTAAGGTGAAAAATAATAGGTTTTAGTCATATATTTTTTAAGATGGGTTTAAGTGCGAATATGTTAGACCCAATTTGGCACTTGCCAAATGGAAATACGGTTCTACTGCACTTTCTTGTAACGCATATTTTGCACAACAGAACACTGATTTGTTTTTAGGACTTAGATACGAACATGTTAGATCCTTGGGCACTTGCCGAATGAGAGTACAGCCCTTCTGCACTCAAGCACTTTAATATATACAATAATGCACATTTTGTACAACAAATGCTGATTTATTTCAAGGAATCAGATGAAATGTTAAGGGCACTAGCCTAGTATCAATGTGGTGTTATTGCAAAAGAATGACTGACAATATCTATGTTTACCTAAAAGATATGAGAGTTTCTCCATATTTAGCACTATGAAACAATTCAGATGCGTAAAATATTGTGCGACATAACAATGGATTGTACTGTCCATCATCGATAGCATATGTCGAGACTGATTATTTATTACCAGGAATATCAACTACAATAAAACACGTGTCTGACAATTTTTATGAAGAAAAGTTTGCCCAGATGTTTATAATTGTTTGTTGAATTGATAACAATGAATTGAAATTGTTGTTTGTAATCTAAATACACGGAGGTAAAAGTCTTTCTTTCATGTTAACTGTGTGCTGCACGAAAAAGAAGTAAACAAAGCGTACATGACATGTGACCAAGGCCGTTGCAACAGCCGAAACGCGTTATGGCTGATGGATTAAACTGAAAATGTATAGCCCGCATCTGAGTCTGTTCCATTTGTCGATATCTGACACGAATGAGAAGCACTTTGCCCGCGCGGCCACGCTACCAAACAAGCCCGCACTCCAAGGTAAATCCCTTTGGAAATTTTATTGCAACTGACGCGTTTCGACCTCTCTGGTCTTTCTCAAAGTAAATTGATAGTGAAATATTGTGCCCTACTTAACATAAAAAACACAGTAAACATGGTGCATCAACATAGAGAAAAGACTTTCGCTGTACATTTCCTGTATGTATATTAGTCACAGAGGACAGACTCAAAAATATATATTAACAATCCAAATTATTTGTGACAAAAAAATGGTGTGCATAAAAAAGGAAATAAATGCATCTGACCATATAAAAAGAAAAAACATTACAATCGGTGATGCGAACTGTGTAAAGCCCATATCATGCATCTGAAAAGTATAGATGGTCAAGTGATCAATGACTACTATGTATGGGAGAATGTCAGAAAAAGTATCAAAACTGTAGGGATCCGTCGACCCCCAGTGACCTATTATTGCGGGACTTGCTCCTCAGTAGCCAAACCAGTAATGTTCAACAAATGCTTGCTAATGGGTCTAGAATTGATAATAAAATAATAAAATGTAGAGGGATTAACACCGGGTGGGCCAATCCACTCCAAGGATGGCTAATATACCTGCCACACCCAGATACTTATCTGGAATATAATCAATCACATGGCTGAGCATACCACATATATGTATGTAGACTGTTAAATGAAGGGAAGAAGGAGAAAAGGAGACAAAGAGACGGGGAAGACAAAAAGAGACAACTATTCAGGATCCCAAAATAGAGGGAGAGGAGATAAAGGAATACAAATATCAGAAGGGTTCACAGGTAGGAGCCAAATAAGATCTCAGCCTAAATGTACATGGAGCTCCTCATCTTGATTGAGGCCACCAGGATGTTTGCTGTTTAGGCGGATGATATACTGGGACTCTAGTCTCCGCAAACCACGTTCTCTGTCCCCACCTCTTACTCTGGCCGGAACCCTGTCAACACCAAAGAAAGAGATCTTGAGTACTTCAGTACCATTAGAGCCATGCATCAAATTACAATGTCTAGCCATAGGATATGTCACATCATTGTTCCTAATAGCCCTGAGATGCTCCAGAATCCTTTTCTTGACAGGAAAGATTGTGCTGCCCACATACCACAGACCACTTAAACAAGTCAAAGCATACACTACAAAATCACTGTTGCAGTTGATAAACTGTTTGATCTTATGCTTCTTGCCACTAGGTAACTGACACATTTTCCCATTGGTACTGTGTAAGCACGCTTTGTATTTTCCGCACTTGTAAAAGCCTGGAAGTTCTTTTAACCACGAGCTGCCCTGTGCACGCCCTGGCTCATCAAAAGTGTGTAGCAGTATGTCTCTAAGTGAGTTGCACCTGCAATATGTGATTAGTGCTAACCATCTTCTCTACAGTAGGGTCCAATCTCACTAAGTGCCAATGTTTCTTAACAATGGTTCTGACTGCTGCAGAGTTAGAGTTATAAGTTGTGACCAATCGCACCACCTGGTTCTTTCCTCCCTGTCTCTTTGGTTTCAAAAGGCTATTCCTGTCAATATTGCTCACTTTTGATCTGGCTGTTTCTACTACCTTATGTGTATATCCTCTCATGACAAATCTCTCCATCATCTTGCTTTCTTCGATGGTGTATGCTTCTGGTGTGCTGCAATTTCTCTTGGCTCTAATGAGCGCTCTGTATGGGATGCTCCATTTGAGTTTAGATGGGTGATGACTGCTGGCATGTAGGACACTATTCCCTGCTGTGGTCTTTCTGTATAGCTTAGTCTGAATGGTATCATCCTGCACCTCCACCATGATGTCTAGAAATTCTATCTTGTTAACATTGGTCTTGCTAGTGAATTTAAGATTCAGTTCATTTTCAGAAATCTTACATAGGAACCTGTCAAGTTTCTTTTGTGGGCCGTCCCACATCAGAAAGGTATCATCTATGTACTGTGTCCACAATACCAGGTGTTGTGTGTATTCCTCAAATTCTTCTGCCCAAATATGCTCAGACTCCCACCAACCCATGAAAATGCAGGCGTAACTGGGCGCGAAGCAACTGCCCATAGCAGTTCCGGTCAATTGTTTGTACCACTGGTTCCCAAACAAAAAGTAGTTATGCTCCAGACAGAACTGTAGCATCTCTAGGAGAACCATGGTGTGATTGTATAATGTTTTTTGGTCTATCCCTAATGAAATGCCTGCAGGCTCTTAAACCTAGTTCATATTTGATGCAGGTATAAAGGGAGGTCACATCTACTGTAGCTAGGATGTAACTAGGTTTCCATGGTATTTCTGCTACTTTAGAGATGAAATCCATACTGTCTCTGTGATAGAGCGAAATGTTCTTGTGAATTGTAGGGGTGCATCATAATCATTGATAGGCCGCATCCACATGTATTCAGACATATGTTCGTATATTCAGTTTCATATTCATGTATGTTTAGTAAAGAATGCATAGTTCGCGGAGACAAAGTGAACCCAGTAGCATAATGGTGTTAGGATAATGATGTAATGTAATGCTTATTAAATTGTGTGAACATAATGCATAGAGAAATTATTTCGTGGATGTAATGTAATTGCAGTAGTTTAAACGTGCACCATATTAAAGTTGCACATGTAATTCATTGTTGCATATGAAGTGTAATGAAAATGCTTATAGGGAAACATAAGATGTGTGTTTAAAAGTTAGATGTAAAGGCCTGACTACATACATGCTTAGGGAAGGCCTGGTTTATTCTTATGTTAGCTTATTTTTTTGTAGGCAGTGAAAAGATTCTCTTGGTAAGGCTCTCTGGGCACAAACGGTAGATTTAATTTGCACAGTAGAAGGTTTCTGTTGAAAGTATCTTTTGTTGCAGGTGCAAGGACACATGTCTCGTTAGTAAGACTAACTCTTTGTTTTCGAAAGCTAGAGAGAGGGAGGCATGGTACGGGGAGTGAAAAGGAATGTAGGGATGATACTTTCGGCGGAGAAGGTGCCTGGGACTCAAGGTCAACGCAACCGTCCAGGATGAAGTCACCGTTTCAGTGGAAAAGCACAAGAAAGAAGACCTGGCCAAGAGGGCGTAAACAAGGCGTGTACCTTTGTAGTATGGTTTTTGTATTAGGGATAGTGCCCTGAGGGAGGAGGCCAGAGAAGCGGTAGGGGAGACCTGAGAGAAGGACAGAGCTGAGCTTAGGTATATGGTGATTGCACTTCTTAGGAAGTCTTCACAGCTGACACCTTTTATTCTTTCTTGCCTAGGGAAATCGTTATGTAGGGATGTCACTTAGCATTAGTGTAGGGACAGCAATTGATTTTAAGCTTGCTTAGGCCAATGAAGAGCAACTTAGAAATTGGAGCAATCATAGTCTGGTTGATCCTGCTAGAACTGTCTATTCTTCTTGTCCTAAGTCGGATGAGATTTCTGCGTAGATTATTATTTGTATTAGTGCCCATCTATTTCTTTAACCTCGTGTTGAGGTGCTTGCACGTTCAGTTATTTTTGGCGATAATAAATTCTTAAACTTGAATTCGGAGTCAGTGATCTTTTCAGACAAAATGAATGCTGATATCTAACCAGATGAGATTCTCTCCTTTACACTATTCAACAGGTAAAAAGATCTTGGCGGCCAGAAGGTTCTTATAGATAATTAGATAAGAATCGGCGTTATCAGTTGGTAGCAGAGTAGGATGGTTACCTTTGATGGTAAGGGGAGATCTAGAGCAAGATAGGAGACTAAGTTGCCCCATAGAGCCCAAGTGACGCAGATCCAGAGGACCGCGGGAGAAGGATGTCGGAGGTCGTGGAAAACTGACGGAGAGTGACGGTGCGGCGGAAGTAGCAGTTCGTAGTAGAGTGAGTATGAAAAGAGTGATGTTTGGTAGATTGCGGTGTTTTATTGTTGTGTGATGTCTTGCGGAGTTGGAACAAAAGTTGTGTGATTGAGAAACGGACCGTGAGCGCGCGCGGGACCGGGAGATTAATTGTGGTGTAGAATACACCCAGAGTTGAGAACGTTGACCAGAGTTGTGGGGGTCACGAGACGTCATTGACAGACCCACAGAAGATAGGGACACATGTGTGAGTGTGTGAATAACCAACGCAGGTCGTAGGTTATTGTGTGCAGAACATCGAATGATTGAATCCTATCGAGTGTGCTAAAGGCGATTGTCCGGTCGTTTCGCGGACAGACGATTGCCAGATTGAGGTCAACAAGCTCAAGAGGCTGATCGGTCGTTGGTAAGACTGACGGTCAGAGAGGTAATTGTTCGGTAGGACGGACATTATTTCAGAGTATAATTGGGACGAATGCGAGTGAGAACAAGAAAATTAGAAAGGAGGGGAACTGCTGCGAGCGGAGGAAAAGTGACGTCAGACAAGAGCCGCGCTGCGATAGGCCGGTTGGTGTGAACCGCGCTGGGATTGGTGGATTGAAATCAGGAAGTAAAAGCGGACATTTTGAGTGCAAATACAAAGTTGATTCATCATGAAATGTTTTAAAGCTTTAAGGGAACTTTGCAGAGGTGATAGACATGTGGTTGTTCGGGAGGGAGAGGAAGCTCCTCCCGAGGACACACCAGCACATTATATGGCAAAGAATGTAGGGTTGCATACTATAATTTGGCTCGAGAATTGGCATAAAATGACAGAAACAGAAGGAGATTTGTCGTTCCCTCGATATGGAACTTTCAGGTTAGAGGTGCTGTACCAGCTCAAGAGCGTAATGGCTTCATTACGACCACTACCTAGACCAACACAGTTTGAGGCACTACATGCGTGGATAAGGGCAGCGTATGATAGGAAGAAGGACAGATGCCAGGAAAGGGTGAAGAAATCGGTCAGGGCATTTCAAGATGCAAAATGGGATGCCTTGGAGAAAAGGTGGAGAGCAGACACGATCGAAGGAGATAAGTTGTACCCATTGTTAATACAAAATGGGAAGATAACAAGAGTCGATGAGGACGATAGTGATTTAGATGACAGTCTGTTGGATAGGATGTTGGCGGAGAGGCCACCACCATTTAATCCAGATTCAGAAGAGGGAAAGACAACCCCAGCAGTGGCAATAGTTGATGAAAGCCAGAACCAGACTAGCATGAGAGTAGTGGGAAGAATTTCCACAGGAACGGAGGGGGCTACGGCGTCTATGATAACACAGCCTCCTGCGGGGAACACAAGATTACCGGACTCCTTGACAGTACCGGTTACCATTGGCCCTATAGTACCGGTATATGACCCAGACCGAGTGAGAGAAGGGAGCTCCGTGCCGATGAGAAGGGAAGAAGGAAACAGTGAGAGTGGGAATGGGTTTGGAGTAAGGGTGGTTCATTTCCCAAGACCAATAGACACAAGTACGCCGTTACCGGCTACTGCGGACTCTTCATGTGGGCGAGAAGAGGAGAGACCGGAAAGACCGAGGTCTTTACGGGAATCTAAGTCAGCTTTGAGGGAGTGGACACCAACAGTAACGAACCAAGAGGATAGGATGCAAAGAGATAGGGCACAAAATGTCTCGGAAGACAGACCAGGTTCCAGGAATATGGAAGGGAATAGGTCACAAGGACAGAATAGTGACTGTGATGAGCGGGACGGCTCAGGTTGTCGAGAGGTACTGAGGAGTGCAGTACAGGCAAGGTTGCTAGACGTAGTGAGGCTGAAAGCAGAGGTAGACGAAATGATCAGTGGGGGTCTGCCTTTGGAAAGGATAGAAATCTATGGATCAGATGAGCTGCTGTTTGTAGCAAAAGATGTGACTCGAAAAGCTAGAATGGCACATGATAGATTGAGGGATTTGGCCAAAAGATATGAGGTGGACCTGAATAAAACTAAAGCGTTACAGGGACCACATAGATTGCATTACAGTGATCAGGAGTTGGAGGAGAAAAGAATCACAGGGTTGAAGACGCACACCAGAGACCTGATCATAGGAATGAGAATATGGATTTTGTTGGACAAATGGGAAGAAAGGTGGTCCAAAAAGAAACCAGTAAAGAGAGCAGAAGGAGAAACGCCGCCGCCAGGAGAGGGCGACGGGTGTAGGAAATTTTCCTTTACGGGAAGTACAGAATGGAGGAGTACGTGCATGTGCCGTGGAATAGAGGTGATTTGGCTGCATTTACAAATGATTTTCCTCGGCTGAGGAAAAACCGGTGGAGTGGTACAAGCAGGTTGAGCGGTTTGTGAAGATTTCAAAAGTATTATGGATTGATTTGAACACTCTGTTTGACATAGTGGTACCAGGAGATTTGTGGACAGCATGTAAAGTCGCTATTGAGTGGCCGACTTCGGAACCGAAAAGAGAGGCGGTTACAAATGGTCCATCACCTGATGTCATGAAAAAGTATGAGCAGGTGATTACATGGTTGAAGTCGAAGATTTCACCTCAGGATATAGATTGGGTTAAGATAGATCGGACTGTACAAGAACCCAAGGAAACGGTGCATGAATACTATGAAAGACTCCTGCAAGTTTTTAAACAGTATAGTGGGTTAGATGTTTTGGACCCTAAGGATATGGGACAGTTTGTCTCAAAGTTTGTAACGGGTCTGAGAGGGGAAATCAGCCTCATGATACAGCACCATTTGATCTGCTGGCAGAACAAGCCACTAGATGAAATTTTGCGGTACGCGAGATACTGTAGTGATGAGGTGGATTCAAAACATCGAAAGCTAAAAGACAAATTGATGCTTGTCCAGATGCAGACAGCACAGAATCAGCCTAGTGGAGGGACCTTGGGGAGAAAGCAAGGAAATTTCCAGGGAAACCAGAATGGGCAGGTACAGGGAAAGGGAAAACCAGTAGACCCCAAGACAGGAGTGGACGTGGCTACACTAAAGAAGACCACTGCGTGTCATCTTTGTCGTCAGGTCGGACATTGGAAACGCGAGTGTCCTTTGAACCCAGCTAATCAGGTACAGGAAGAGGAAGAGGGGGCTCAGGCACCCGCGCAAGAGGTGGTTAACACAATAACGAGACCTAGAACGATGAAAGGGGGGTTTACAATTCTCATGCTCAGATTCCCCAAGCTCCAAGGTTTTCACAAGGAACACGAACGTACCAACAGATGCCCCTGTTCGAACGCTATGCTGAGGATAGCTTAGACCCTTTATCCTGACGGTGCCTGAGGGGGAGGAAGACTGCACACTTGGAGCGGTCTTGGAGGTAGACCAGAGAGGACCTTTTGTAGAGGCAGAGATTGAGGGCAATCCTGCAACACTTTTGGTTGATACTGGAGCTACCCGGTCTACTGTAAGATCTGCAGTAGTCCCTAACCTACCCCTCTCGGGACAATCAATCCAGGTTGTCGGAGTAGCGAACAAGAAGATGAGCAGCCCATTGACAGAACCGATCTTAGTAAAGATAGGTACTTTCCAAACTAGACATCAGTTTGTAGTGTGTGATACGAGTCCAGTTTGTCTTTTGGGAAGAGATCTGTTGTGCAAGTTGAACTGCACGATTTATTGTACACCACGGGGAGTGGAGGTCCAGACGATAGATGACGATGCGGACCTTAAAATTACCAATCAGCTTCTGTGTATAGATCTGTACCCAATGGTGACTGTGGAAGAACTTCCACCTGATCTGAGAGACGCAGTGTCGCCTGTGGTGTGGGATTTCGCAGGAGACGAAATAGGTTTAATCAGAGGGGTTGAACCAGTGCGGATTGAGGTGAAACAGAATGTTGATTTCCCCAGAACACCTCAATACAATTTATCGATAGAAACGATTGCAGGAATAAAACCTGTGATCGAGACTTTCATTGAGAAGGGTATTTTGAAGGAGATCAGAGGTAGTCCCTGTAATTCGCCCATAATGGGACTACAGAAACCGAGCGGGAAATACAGGATCGTGCAAGACCTGCGAAAGGTCAACATGATAGTTGTCCCTTGTTGTCCAGTGGTACCGAATCCTTCAGTAATACTGTTCCAGATCCCATGTGAAGCCGAGTGGTTTACGGTTATCGATTTGTGTCAAGCTTTCTTTTCGATACCGCTCCACGAGGAAAGCCAATTTCTTTTTGCGTTCAGGCTAGGAAATCGCGTGTTAACATGGTGTCGTATCCCTCAAGGGTATACGGAAAGTCCATCGATCTTTAACCAGATCCTGAAGAAGAACCTTGAGAGTCTTGTGTTGCCGCAGAACTCAGTTCTCGTGCAGTACATAGATGACTTGCTCATTGCCTCAGAAACAGAAGATGCTTGCAGAATTGACACAGTAGCCTTGTTGAACCACTTAGCAGAGAATGGACATAAGGTGTCCCCGAACAAGCTGCAGTACTGTTTGAATGAGGTACAGTACTTGGGACACAGATTAGAAAAAGGCAAGAGGAAGGTGTCACCAGATCGAATTGAGGCAATAATGAGATTGGCAGTACCCACTACACAGAGGGAAGTTATGATGTTTCTGGGAATGGTAGGCTATTGTCGACAGTGGATTCCTAGTTTCTCCTTGAGAGCAAAGCCTCTGCAGAGGCTTACACACAAGGATGTGAGTGATCCGGTACCATGGGACGAGGAGTGCTTGATGTCATTCCTGCAGTTGAGAGATGATTTGTGCAGGGCTCCCGCACTGGGAATGCCTGATTACAACAAGGCCTTTTCATTGTTTTGTTACGAGAGAGGAGGATGTGCATTAGCAGTGTTAGCTCAGAACCATGGAGGTGTCCGTAGACCAGTTGCCTATTTTTCAGCTACTTTAGATCCAGTAGCTTCTGCGTTGCCCGGATGTCTAAGATCCGTTGCTGCAACAGGTGTCAGCATTGAAAGATGTGAAAGCATTGTAATGGGACATCCATTGACTGTACATGTACCACATTCGGTTGAGTTATTAATGACCAGGACCAAGACCCAGCACCTAACGAACAATAGGTTAACAAGGTACGAGCAAGTCATACTTGCCGCAGAGAATGTGACTCTGAAAAGGTGCTCCATCTTGAACCCTGCGACATTGATGCCTATACCGAACACAGATGATGAAGATTGTGAGGACCATGATTGTCTCGATGTGACCGAACTTTGCACCAAACCGAGACCTGACATTGTCGATGAGCCATTGGCTGACCCAGATGAAATTTTCTTTGTCGATGGTTCATGCTTAAGAGACAATGTGGGGCAATTGAGAGCAGCGTTTGCTGTATGTACTATATCAGGAGTGGTCGACGCTGCTTGCCTAGAAGGAGTACGCTCCGCGCAGGTAGCTGAGATCATTGCCTTGACCCGTGCCTGTTTGGCCGCTGATCGAGTCGAATCACGATTTACACAGACAGCCAATACGGCTTTGGCGTGGTGCATGACTTCGGGCAGTTATGGTCTCAGAGGGGATTTTTGACATCATCTGGCTCACCCATTCGTAATGGAGAATATGTAAGACAATTGTTAGAAGCATTACAGCATCCGAAAGAAATTGCTGTTGTAAAGTGTTCAGCCCATGGGAAGGGGGAGGACTTTGTATCCTTGGGTAATAACTACGCAGATGAGGTAGCCCGCTTCTGCGCAGAACAAGGATGCATATACACAGGCAGGGAGATAGAAGAGAGCCAAGAGGGAACCGATCTCAGCATGATGTTGACCATGGCAGACACTTGGGAAGAGCTTAAGAGATTGCAAGCTGAAGTCTCAACCAAGGAAAAAGAGGGCTGGATCAAAGCTGGGTGCGAGAGAGGAGAAGTGGATGTGTGGGTATCCAACGATGGGAGAGCTGTGTTGCCGGAAGAATTGTTGAGTCCGATGGCTAGATTGATACATGGACAGGCACACCTGGGTAGAGACGCAATGATGAGAGTGTTCAGACAGACGTGGTATAACCCACGGTTCCGAGCAATGGCTGAGACGGTATGTCAGAGGTGTGTTACATGTCAACAGATGAATGCTGGAAAGAAAACTGTAGTTACACTGAGTCATATTGGAAGGTCAGGAGGGCCCTTCAATAGACTACAGCTGGATTTCGTGGAGATGCCTAGGTGCAATGGCTTGAGGTACATTCTAGTGATAGTATGTATATTCTCACGGTGGGTGGAGGCATACCCCACACGAAGGTGTGACACTCTGACAGTGGCTAAATTACTGTTGAGGGAGCTCATCCCTAGATTCGGGATCCCGACCTCTTTGGAATCAGATAGAGGTGGGCACTTCCATAGCGAAATCATGAAGTTACTTTGTGCAGCATTGAACATTGACCAGAGACTCCACTGTAGCTACAGACCAGAGGCTTCTGGGATGGTGGAACAAGTTAATGGAACGTTGAAGGCCCGGATGGCAAAAATGTGTTCTTCAACATCCCTGAAATGGCCCGACGCCTTGCCACTGGTGCTCATGAGCATGCGAAGTGTCCCAGACAGAAAGACCGGGTTGCCCCCATGAAATATTAATGGGGAGGGCAATGAGACTACCAGCAGTACCAGCTACAGCCTTGATAAGCATCACTGATGATTTGATTCTCGATTATTGTAAAGGACTCTCTGATGTGGTCCGTTCTGTATCCCAGCAGGTGCAAGCAGCTGTGGTTCCAGCCTCGAGTGATCTGTGCCACGACTTGTGTCCCGGTGACTGGGTGCTCGTCCGGAAGCACGTGAGGAAGAGTTGTTTGGATGCTCGTTGGCGTGGCCCGTACCAGGTGATACTTATCACGAACACAGCAGTAAAGTGTGGAGGATTACCGAATTGGGTGCATGCTTCCCATACCCGCAGAGTTCCAGCACCCTTGGAAGAAACAGCTCCTCTCGCAAATGAAAATCCAGCTGATGTGGCAGGGCCACATGAGAGGACAAGTCAAGCTGTAAGGGTCGCTGACACAGCTGGTGGTGCACTAGAGCAAGCTGAAGGGGTTTCCACAGTTCGAACCCTGACTCAGGCACCGAAGAAAGAGAAGGTGCAGTGGGCGGAGAAGAGTCAAATGCAGCAGAAAGAGGAAGTAGTGCACTGGGTATAGAAGGAGAAGGCAGACGAACGAACAGGAGTGCTGAAAGTTGGCCTGAAAGACAGAGGCGACTGAACCTGAGGTTAGCACCTGAGAGAGACCTTGCTCCAGTGTCCGAAGTATCTGAAACCGAAGCAAGCGACGGAGACCAAGCACAAGACAGTCGGCGAAGGTCCAAGAGAACGAGAGTGCCTTGTCGCAGATACTCTACCCCTGAGTGGACTTACACTGTGTTTGATGCAGGGGGTGGTGAATACAGGGAGACTGAGGTCAGTGGAAGTGTTCAGTCGGAGTCCGAAACTGGTGGTGAAGGTGGTGCTGCGGATGCCAGGGTTCGAGATAGACGGAACACTGACACTCACGATTCCGAATCCCCACTTCTGAGTGAAGTCCGAAAATTGCTTTTGCATCGGGTCGAATTCCCGCCTTTCGGAGCTGAGCCGTTTTCACACGAAGTGCTGCTTTTGCGTCTTGAACTTTTGTATCACGTTCTGGTTGTGCTCAATGAGGATCTCATTATGGATCAGTAATGAACTGTAAATAAAAGTCTAAAAGAAGAAGATAACCTAGGTCCGAGTGGAAGAAGAATAAACTTAGGGACTTTCCACAAGAAGAGGGACGAAAACTAGGGAAGTCTTTTTCTGGACTGTGTAAATAAGTTGTGATCGGAAAGGGAAGCCCGGAGATTTCATGGTTGCTCGAGCTGGTTAAGCAAGTCATAAATAAAGGACAGAGACTTTTCTGAGTTCTTTGCGATAACCAAGACTTTTTGAGAACTTTCGAAATCATGGAGCCGGGAAATCCCAATCGTAGAGCAAAGTGGATTATAGGCATCCTTATAAGTAGTGTGATAATTTCTATAATCATAGTAGTTGTAGTCTCATATACTGGTTCGCATGAGCCAGAAGTAGAGGAGGTGACAGGGACACCTACACCTATCACACCTAGTCAGAAGGGGGTAGACAGGGCAGCTGATAGAGCTATGATATTAGAAGAAAGTCGTAGATTACATGTAGATTTGTCTAAGGGTGATTTTAAGCTTAATGCGTATGCTAAGTTGTTGTATGAGTATGTTGACGTGATGGATGCGAAAGATTGTTATGTGTGTATGCAGTTGCCTACTTCGGTGGATGAGGGTATTAGATATCATCATCTTCCACTGACTTATGGTATTTCTTGTAGTCTTTTGCTTAGTTTGTTTTATGAGAGAGATCAGTTCGAGTATTTCTTTTCCAATTTCGACGCAGTGCTTCCTGAAGTCCCAGCTTACAAGCATTTGAATAAGTATGACTACTATAAGACTGAGGACAGATTGAGGAAGTACTTCATACCGAGTTTGGAATTGGATACAGCATTCGCACACAGACACAATCTGACTTGCTTGATGTCGGATGTAGAGAGAAAGTTTGTAGATCAGGTTGAAGATAGGTATAGAAAGCTGACTGAATCCCGAGACTTAGGGCATCACAGGACAGATTGGACGGAGGAAGAACGGTTGCATAAGACTAAGGGAAGCTATGGTCCTATAGCGTTGGATAAGGAGCAGAGGGGTAAGTTGTGTATAAGGCGTTATCAGACTTACTACGAAAAGGTTCCAGTAGGACAGAGTACTTGTGATCACGTTTTCACCATGGCAGATGAGGCAAAGATTTTCTCCAAGGTCCTGTACAAGTGATACCTACGGTGTATTATGTATGTGGGAAGAATGCTTATGTGAGGTTGCCTGCAAATTGGTATGGAACATGTTATTTGTCAATAATATTTCCAAAGATTTACCATACAGAAGACTTAAATCTTCTGGAGGGTGGAGAGCATTCAAGAACGAGAAGAGCTGCAAGTGCAGGAATCGTTGTGGGGGATATCTTTGGAGCTATGATACCTAGTCTAGGAGTAGTCTTGAATGATGTGAAGATCCGGAGGTTAGCGACTGTGGTGGATGAATTTTCGATGAACACAGCAAAATCGTTGGTGTTGGTGGAAGGAGAGATGTTGTCGATAAGGGGTATGGTTTTGCAGAATCGCCTTGCTTTGGATGTCCTATTGGCAAAAGAGGGCGGAGTCTGTAAAATGCTGAAGGTTCAAGAGTGCTGCACTTATATACCAGACCGTAGCAAGGATCTGGAGAAATATATAAGTAACATCACTATGGTCCACACAAAGATAGCGGATTTGACCGAAGAAGGGGCCTGGGAAAAGGTCGGGAAGGGTTTTGGTCAAGTGGGAGGTTGGTTTGCAAACCTAGGAAAGGGATTCCTTGGGTACTTCCTGAGACCACTCCTTATTTTGGTGGTTTGTGTGGCTGGCTTGTGGATTATGATCAAGGCCTACAAGTGGTATCGAGCAGGCAGAGTCAAGAGAGCTTTGAGGGAAAATGACATGAGATTGGCAAGACTGCAGGACAATCAGTATAAAAGGCTCAAGAGCATGGAAAACTTCAGATCAGGGAAGATGGGAACAAGTTCTGTTTAGGTCGGTTCCTTCTCCGAGGGAGTAGAATGAGATGTGATGACAGGAGTCATCAAAGGGGGAACTGATAGAGCGAAATGTTCTTGTGAATTGTAGGGGTGCATCATAATCATTGATAGGCCGCATCCACATGTATTCAGACATATGTTCGTATATTCAGTTTCATATTCATGTATGTTTAGTAAAGAATGCATAGTTCGCGGAGACAAAGTGAACCCAGTAGCATAATGGTGTTAGGATAATGATGTAATGTAATGCTTATTAAATTGTGTGAACATAATGCATAGAGAAATTATTTCGTGGATGTAATGTAATTGCAGTAGTTTAAACGTGCACCATATTAAAGTTGCACATGTAATTCATTGTTGCATATGAAGTGTAATGAAAATGCTTATAGGGAAACATAAGATGTGTGTTTAAAAGTTAGATGTAAAGGCCTGACTACATACATGCTTAGGGAAGGCCTGGTTTATTCTTATGTTAGCTTATTTTTTGTAGGCAGTGAAAAGATTCTCTTGGTAAGGCTCTCTGGGCACAAACGGTAGATTTAATTTGCACAGTAGAAGGTTTCTGTTGAAAGTATCTTTTGTTGCAGGTGCAAGGACACATGTCTCGTTAGTAAGACTAACTCTTTGTTTTCGAAAGCTAGAGAGAGGGGAGGCATGGTACGGGGAGTGAAAAGGAATGTAGGGATGATACTTTCGGCGGAGAAGGTGCCTGGGACTCAAGGTCAACGCAACCGTCCAGGATGAAGTCACCGTTTCAGTGGAAAAGCACAAGAAAGACGACCTGGCCAAGAGGGCGTAAACAAGGCGTGTACCTTTGTAGTATGGTTTTTGTATTAGGGATAGTGCCCTGAGGGAGGAGGCCAGAGAAGTGGTAGGGGAGACCTGAGAGAAGGACAGAGCTGAGCTTAGGTATATGGTGATTGCACTTCTTAGGAAGTCTTCACAGCTGACACCTTTTATTCTTTCTTGCCTAGGGAAATCGTTATGTAGGGATGTCACTTAGCATTAGTGTAGGGACAGCAATTGATTTTAAGCTTGCTTAGGCCAATGAAGAGCAACTTAGAAATTGGAGCAATCATAGTCTGGTTGATCCTGCTAGAACTGTCTATTCTTCTTGTCCTAAGTCGGATGAGATTTCTGCGTAGATTATTATTTGTATTAGTGCCCATCTATTTCTTTAACCTCGTGTTGAGGTGCTTGCACGTTCAGTTATTTTTAGCGATAATAAATTCTTAAACTTGAATTCGGAGTCAGTGATCTTTTCAGACAAAATGAATGCTGATATCTAACCAGATGAGATTCTCTCCTTTACACTATTCAACAGGTAAAAAGATCTTGGCGGCCAGAAGGTTCTTATAGATAATTAGATAAGAATCGGCGTTATCATCTGCAGTATGAGGGAAGACTGCAAACATACGGGAAAAGGAAGTGATCAAGATAGATTGAGGTGTTCTCTAGAAGACTATCAATCGCCAATGTTATAGGCCTACCCGGTGGATCAGTGCTGTGTTTGTGAACTTTCGGCAGCATATAAAAACACGGTGTCACAGGTTTTTTCACTATCAAAAACAACAATTCATTCTGACTCAGAATGCCATTCTGATGCCAGGTCATTAGTAAGTTGTGGAACAAATCAATAGTGAGACCATATTCTGAAGCATTAGTTCTTATATAGCTGCCTGATAAGTCCAATTGTTTTTTAGCTTCTGCTGTGTACTTTCTTACGTCCCACAGAACCACATTACACCCTTTGTCTGATGGTTTGATGACAAAAAAAGTCACTTTCTTTAAAGATTCCAAAGCTGCTTTCTGGCCAGTAGTTAAATTCTCTGCAAAGCGATTGTTGTCACTGGTCCCCAGCTTCATGAGGTCGTGTATAACTGCCTCATGAAAGGTATCAATATTATCACGTGGGGTTGCTGGGTTGAACCTAGATTTAGGTTTAAAATCACTGCGACTTCTTTTGTCAGTCTCTAGATCCAAATTAAAAAGAAGTTCCTGTTCAGAGGACCAATCCCTTTGTCCCAATTCCAGCTCTCTAGGTGAGGCCAAACCCTCAATATCTCCAATGGATAGGAGATTCGAAATTGCATCCATGGCGGTGGGTTGAATGATACCCTCCCCTGCCACAGTACCACTTGTCCCTTTCAATGCATGAATTTTCAATAATTTCAATTTTCTGAGTAGTCGAGGTTGGCAGTGGGACAAAACAGCAAACCTAGTTCCAATAGCGAATGTTCATCAGGAGTGAGGGTATGTTGGAAAAGATTGATAACAGAAAGATTTCTCACCCATCATTTGTTCCTTTTGCTCTGCCGTATTCCTTTCCCAAGCGGCTTCTCTTTTTCCTTTTCAGCTCCCCCCCTCCGGATTTTTCACCTGCGTTGTTTTCTTCTCTTGCTTTTGGGGGTTTTCTTCTTGGTCACTGGTTCTGTCTTAAAAAACGGTACTCCTCTAAGGTTGTAAAGGGTACCTGGCCACTTGCAGATGTTGCCTGTCTTTCATCCAAATTTGATGTATCAGAGCTGGACTCTGACGTTGCCATTTCCTGTTGCCTGAGGCCATACGTACGCTTGAACTCCTTTCTCGCCACATCATATTTCCTGCCAAAGGTTAAGATGCGACCCGAAGCATAGTCGATCTTGTCCCTTGTAAACTTCAATTTTTTCTTTGTTTTAATGTCTTCTTCATACTTTATTAATCTAACTTCCATTTCCTTATAGAAGTTTTTTTATCTCATCTTGTTGTTGATCTTTTCCAGGGATTCCACTAGCTTCTCCAATTCCTTCACAACTTGGTCCAATCCAAGAGCAGCATATTTAGACTGGAGACCTAGCATCTGTTTGCATGTTGATGCCATTAGGGACGAACATTCTTCCAGCAATTTAGGATTGGGGTCCTGGTAAGTGGGAGTGATGAAAAACGTAGCCCCCTGGGGACCCTTCCCACTTCTATATAGTTGTCCAAAGATATAACTTCCCAGCTGCGGTAAATTTCTTTCTTCCGCAGTTTCTCGTAAGCATACAGAGTCTGTTTCAGGGTTTTCAATCCATCTCGATTTTTTGCAGTGCCTCCAGAAGCATTGCCTTCTCTCACAACCTCCGTCTCATTGAATAGATCTTTGGCACATCTAAATGTTTGCGTGTGGCTCCGCACATGACTGACAAGAAAATTATAAGGTCAATGATCTCCTCGGAGTGAATTAGGATATGAAATAGTTGTGGATAATGAAATGTGTGTCACCTTGAGCCCACACGTTAACAAGGATATGCACCTCGCCGTCAGATTGCGTTATTCCTTTAACACTATTGACGGTACCCCTGCCATTCTAGTCAGTAGTTTGTTAGTTCCAGGAGCCGGACACGCTTCTCCATATCGGACGATCTGCCGCCCCTTCTCTGTAGAGACGAACGGACCGCCTTTTTAGGTCTCGCCTGAGCCAGCGCGCATGCGCTGCTCTGGCGAGACTTTCAGTAAGCGGGTTTTGGAAGTGCAAACAGTGGCTTTTGCTGCGGACTAGCCTGCGTTCACGCGAGCGTGCACGCGCGATCAGGCGCCATATGGCTTCCTCGCCATCTGGACGCTCGCGTGAACGCAAGCTGGTCGCCAGCAAAAGCCACTGTTTGCACGCCAAAGCCCTCTTCCTCGCGATTACTTTCACGGCCGCGCCGCGCGGCCGTGTCAGTTTCACGGCCGTGCTGCCAATGCTTGTTTCTGTTGTTGTCCCCCCCCCCCTTCCCCCTCCTTCCCGTGCATTCCAGCACAGCCGTAACTGCCTGGGGAAGAGGTGCGGCATCTGTTTTAATCGCTGCTATACAAGTCAGCTTTGCTTAATTGCAGCCACAGATTGTTTTGTTTGCTAGACTTGTTTTGTTTCCGTGTTGTCTCTGTTCCCCCTACCGTTATCCGTGTTGTCTCTGTTCCCACCCTCCCTCCCGTTGTCCGTGTTGTCTCTGTTCCCACCCTCCCTCCCGTTGTCCGTGTTGTCTTTGTTCCCACCCTCCCTCCCTCCCGTTGTCCGTGTTGTCTTTGTTCCCACCCTCCCTCCCGTTGTCCGTGTTGTCTTTGTTCCCACTTCCCTCCCGTTGTCCTTGTTGTCTCTCTTCCAGCCCCCTCCCGTTGTATTTTTAACAGTCGGTCTGTGTGACAGTCCACTGTCACAACCCAGACCTAAAACGACTGTTCAGCAATTGCTGTGCAGCAAAAACATCACGTGACCCACGGCCTCCCAGCGCCATGCCTGCTGCTCTTGCCCTGGGGCAGTACCCTTGCCCGCTGCTGCTACACATATAGCAGCCTCCCGGGTATGGAGTCGGAAACTCCCAGGCTGCACTAAAGCCCCGCACCCCCCACCAACTCCGCAGGGTCCGTGGAAACACTCCCATGCATGCTGTTTTCTCTTCAGTTAAGCTGCTTGCTGCCGGATTTCTTCACCATAGGCTTCGGGGATTTAAAATCCCCTGCTAATAGTTTTCTTGCAGACTGGAGCTACATCAAGGGGTCAATTCTGCAAAAAAAATTTTTATGTTTCTTTATCCTTGTTGTGATACAAACTCAGCTGAAATGAGCTGTGATGGACAGATTTTCTTAGTGGTGTATACTTCTGATCGGACTGTTCTTGTTCTACGTTTATCACGGTTTACAGCCCAGAGGTAATGTTTTTCTCCGCTTTCTCTACATCAGTGAAGATTTAAAACTAAAGGAGAGGCTTTTATTTCAATTTAAGTTGCTATAATCGATCTGTTCGTTTTTAGATTGTAGGGTTCGGAAGCGTGGGGTATTGGAGGTCCTAGGGATAGTCTATTTTTAAGTGTTTTGAAAGTTTGATAAGCAGAGTTATAGGCTGGTGTCTGGTCTGTAGAAGGGAATGAAGAGCTCACTGTGCTGTGTGGATCTGCCAGCATCTGGTCAAAGGCATCCTCATTCGGAGTTTAAGATTGAGCAATTCTAGAGTTAATACACCGGTGGCTGCTGAGCATCTGATTGGTTGTGATAGGTCGTTAAAGCTTAGCTCATGCCCTCCATCATATATTTATTTCCTTTACTGGAGGTAGTGCCCTGGGCATCAAATTGTTTTCAAGTTTTCTTGCCCTGGGTTAGATTTCTCTTTGGGGCTTTATGTTCAAGTGTAAGGATTTAGAATCACAAGCCTCAGTGATATTAACTTCAGATACGTCTATTATAGCTACACATTTCTGGATATCTCTTAGGCGTTCTTGAGTAACCTCGGTAACACCGACTCTGGTGTCAATGTTAACAGCACTAGTCAATTACAACATCTGGAGGGCCGCTGCTATTACGTCCTCTGTGACGTCAGAGAAACGTAATTTATCTCTTTTGACAGGTCTTGTGTAACACTGAACACAACTCTGTAGTCCAGATTCGGGCCGCACTCTGGAACATGGGAGGAGATGGGTCATCAATTTAGGATGGGGCATGTAAAGCACATATAAAATCACAACTGAAACATAGTCACAGTAGTTACAGGAAGATCACAGCGCCCTCGTGGTTGGAGACTAATCAAACAGCTGCAATGAATAACTGGTTAGCTCGACATAACCAGGTTTCCTCACTCAGAGTGCTCATTTGGATTGTCTGTGCAGCAGTAAAACCCGTCATTCACTGAGACCTAAAATGCATATTAAAGTGACTCCTGCTTTATCCTTAGATTAAAAATTATCTAAACGTCTTGTTCGCTTAAAATAAAGCACCAAACAAGTGGCGGAGAAAACCAAAATGCTCAATGAGTTCCTTAGACATTAAAAGTTTCTACAAATTCGACCCACTGGTAACCCGTAATTCAGAGCAGCATGAAAGGGACCAGTGCTTCAACCAGCAGAATAAGGTGACCAAGAGACTGGCGTACTTAGGAGTTCAGTATAAAAATAGCAAGTGTCCGACCTGCCAATGTCTAGGTGTTGGAGTATCACTCCCACCGAGGGCTGAGGCCTCACGGTGTTAGCATCTTACTTCCCGGGGGTGCTTTAAAAATAATATAACGCACTGCTTCACACTTCTGACCCTTACATTCCAGGCCCAGTTTAAAAATCTTTAAAGCGCAAAAACTATTGCTTCATAAGTATCCCATCTAAGCACGTGCAGCGTCCTCCGCGCGGTTCGTAACACCAAAAACCGTCAAATTTGAATAATCCACTTAGTACAGGGATGTACTTGGGACATAAAAATACCAAGCATTGTCATAGCCAATAGGTCTCGCCTTCGGAACCTTATAAGTATTTAGTTATGCAGTACAATATCCTTGGTGCAACAACATCAACTGTTGCATGTCTAAACACTTATAAGGTCCCAAAGGCGAGACCTATTGGCTATGCCAATGCTTGTTACTTCATAGCGCTCTTCCTGCTTGCCTCTTTGATCGGAGCCTCAACAACGGTGGCTGGGATCAGGGAAATCGGATCACTCCGCAACGGTGAATTCCCGCTGAAAAGCCTATCACTTCCACCTCACGGGGTCGGAGACGGGCGCAGGACACGTCACATACGAAGCACTTTGCTCGCGCGGCCGCGCCAACAAACAAGCCAGCACTCCAAGGTAAATCCCTTTGGAAATTTTATTGCAACTGAATGCGTTTCGACCTCTCTGGTCTTTCTCAAAGTAAATTGACAGTGAAATATTGTGCCCTACTTAACATAAAAAACACAGTAAACATGGTGCATCAACATAGAGAAAAGACTTTCGCTATACATTTCCTGTATGTATGTTAGTCACAGAGGACAAACTCAAAAATATATATTAACAATCCAAATTATTTGTGACAAAAAAATGATGTGGATAAAAAAGGAAATAAAGGCATCTGAACATATATAAAAAGAAAAAACCTTACAATCGGTGATGCAAACTGTGTAAAGCCCATATCATGCATCTGAAAAGTAGAGATGGTCATGGATTGTGCTGTCCATCATCGATAGCGTATGTCGAGACTGAATATTTATTATCAGGAATGTCAACTACAATAAAACACGTGTCTGACAATTTTTATGAAGAAAAGTTTGCCCAGATGTTTATATTTATTTGTTGAATTGATAACAATGAATTGAAATTGTTGTTTGTAATCGAAATACACGGAGGTAAAAGTCTTTCTTTCATGTTAACTGAGTGCTGCACGTATAAAGAAGTAAACAAAGCGTACATGACATGTGACCAAGGCCGCTGTAGCTGCCGAAACACGTTATGGCTGATGGATTAAACTGAAAACTTATAGCCCGCATCTGAGTCTGTTCCATTTGTCGATATCTGGCACGAATGAGAAGATAATAAATATATATATATATATATATATATATATATATATATATATATATATATTATCTACTGGCGGTCGCCAGTAGATAGTTATAGTTAAAACCTATTATCCATAGGAAATCCGCGACATTCTATTTGAAATAACGTTGGCGCCGGTTGATGAATCTTCGCGAAAGTTTCCAACTTGTTGGGGCGCTCCGGTCCACTCCTATCCTGAAAGTCTCGGGGTGATACGTCAAGCGGGGGCCGAGAAAAAGGGGGTCCCAAAACGCGTTTTCCCCATTCATTTTCCCATAGGAACCTTTAGTCGCAGCTACAGCCCGAACTGCTGAACGGAATTACACCAAATTTGGCAAAGAGGTAGCCCTTGGTTCAGTGTCGTGCCTTTTGCTTAAATGGTGTAAATCCGTTCAGTAGTTCCTGAGAAAATCAAAAGTAAAGTCACATATATATCTGGGCGGAGCCTAACCACACATGTCATCGTGAGATCTGATTGGCTGTCAGCACTTCATCCTGGAATTGCTGGCAGCCATCTTGGGACCAATATAAATGATAGTACCTCATTGAAATGCATTGTAGTGAATAGAAGATTTTGAGGGTCACCAAAAGGAGAACTATAAAGGGTGATAACAGGCTTTAGTTACATTAGAATTTATTTGTTGATGGTACCATACTAATTTTAGGAATTGTGGTGTATTCTAAGGTGATTTTACCATGTGAAAAACCTTCTGCTGGGATATCATGAATCATGTTTGAGAGAACACGATTTTCTCATGCTTGTCCCATGTAGGTTTGGAAGGTGCTCAGAAGCTAGAATGAGAGCATATTTTCTGTAAATTCACATTATCTTTCTCACTCATGTGAGAATGAAGTCTGACATTCTCAGTAAAACATGTACATCCAACAAGGGCAGAGACTGTCAGTTGATTCCTTTGTGTTCTACTGCAGCTTCCCAGAGTGTTCTAAAGAACAACTAGAGTGCTAACAGCCTTACTTATGACAAAAGTATGGCACACCTGAAGCCATCTTGATTGGAATAAACTGGTAACACTTAAACAATTTAATTTAAAAAGGAACAAAATGATGGGGTTCATTTTGTCATAGAAATTATGGTTAGTGCTGTAGAAAGAAAAATTAGGACATGTTTCAAGTGTGATCTCAAATATCTTCCTGTTATATTCCAACAGGAGCAGCCTGCCAGTTGATGCCTTTGTGTTCTACTGCAGCTTCCCAGAGTGTTCTAAAGAACAACTAGAGTGCTAACAGCCTTACTTATGACAAAAGTATGGCACACCTGAAGCCATCTTGATTGGAATAAACTGGTAACACTTAAAACATTTAATTTAAAAAGGAACAAAATGATGGGGTTCATTTTGTCATAGAAATTATGGTTAGTGCTGTAGAAAGAAAAATTAGGACATATTTCAAGTGTGATCTCAAATATCTTCCTGTTATATTTCAACAGGAACAGCCTGCCAGTTGATGCCTTTGTGTTCTACTGCAGCTTCCCAGAGTGTTCTAAAGAACAACTAGAGCGCTAACAGCCTTACTTATGACAAAAGTATGGCACACCTGAAGCCATCTTGATTGGAATAAACCGGTAACACTTAAAACATTTAATTTAAAAAGGAACAAAATGAGGGGTTCTTTTTGAAAATAGAAATTATGGTTAGTGCTGCAGAAAGAAAAATTAGGGCATGTTTTAAGTGAGATCTCAAATCCTCTTCTATTTCATTAGAAAATTCTGACATGCAGACTGAAACAATCACTTTCAATACCAGCAGCAGACTACCAGTTAACTCCCTGGTGAGCAGTAGCTTTACTCCAGTGATCTAATGAGCAACTAGAGTGCTAACATTCTGAATTTATGGCAGATGTGAGACACATCTGAATGCCTTCTTGATGGAATCAAAGTAAAAAACTGAAAGCATTTCCTACTGAGGAGACTGCAGTAAATGAAGAAATTAGGAAACTTCATAACAAAGAAGTCTTCCAAGATGGCCACCAGTGAAAAAAGAGCCCAAATGTAGCACAAATATTACCCAGATGTAGCCCACATATAGCCCAATGACAAAAGTGTGCAAAACACTTTTTATTTTTAGTTTTTTGCAGTTTTATGTAGTGCAGACTGGTCAGGTATTGGAGCATTGCATCTTAAAACATGACCCCCTACACTACAAAAACACCACTGCACTACCTTAAACCCTAAAACACTACCCCCAGCACGACCCCCTACACTACCCAAACACCACTGCACTAACCTAAATCCTAAAACACTACCCCCAGCACGACCCCCTACACTACCCAAACACCACTGGACTACCCTAAAACATGACCCCCTACACTACACAAACACCACTGCACTACCCTAAACCCTAAAACACTACCCCCAGCATGACCCCCTACACTACACAAGCACCACTGCACTACCCTAAACCCTAAAACACTACCCCCAGCACGACCCCCTACACTACACAAACACCACTGCACTACCCTAAACCCTAAAACACTACCCCCAGCACGACCCCTACACTACCCAAACACCACTGCACTACCCTAAAACATGACCCCCTACACTACACAAACACCACTGCACTACCCTAAACCCTAAAACACTACCCCCAGCACGACCCCTACACTACACAAGCACCACTGCACTACCCTAAACCCTAAAACACTACCCCCAGCACGACCCCCTACACTGCCCAAACACCACTGCACTGCCCTAAACCCTGAAACACCAGCCCCTGCATGACCCCCTACACTGCCCGAACACCACTGCACTGCCCTAAACCCTGAAACACCACCCCTAGCACGACCCCTACACTGCCCGAACACCACTGCACTGCCCTAAACCCTGAAACACCACCCCCAGCATGACCCCCTACACTGCCCAAACACCACTGCACTGCCCTAAACCCTGAAACACTACCCCCAGCAAGACCCCTACACTGCCCGAATACCACTGCACTGCCCTAAACCCTGAAACATCACCCCCAGCAAGACCCCCTACACTGCCCGAACACCACTGACCTAAACCCTGAAACACCACCCCAGCACGACCCCCTACACTGCCCGAACACCACTGTACTGCCCTAAACCCTGAAACACTACCCCCAGCATGACCCCTACACTGCCCGAACACCACTGCTCTGCCCAAAACCCTGAAACACCAGCCCCAGCACGACCCCCTACACTGCCCGAATACCACTGCACTGCCCTAAACCTTGAAACACCAGCCCCTGCACGGCCCCTACACTGCCCGAACACCACTGCACTACCCTAAACCCTGAAACATCACCCCCAGCACGACCCTCTACACTGCCCGTGCACCAATGCACTGCCCTAAACCCTGAAACACCAGCCCCAGCACGACCGCCTACACTGCCCGAACACCACTGCACTGCCCTAAACCCTGAAACACCAGCCCCAGCACGACCCCCTACACTGCCCGAACACCACTGCACTGCCCTAAACCGTGAAACACCAGCCTCAGCACAACCCCCTACACTGCCTGAACACCACTGCACCGCCCTGAACCCTGAAACACCAGCCCCAGCACAACACCGTACACTGCACTGCCCTAAACCCTGAAACACCATCCCCAGCACGACCCCTATACTGCTCGAACACTACTGCACTGCCCTAAACCCAGAAACACCATCCCCAGCACGACCCCCTATACTGCACGAACACCACTGCACTGCCCTAAACCCTGAAACACTACCCCCAGCAAGACCCCTACACTGCTCGAACACCACTGCACTACCCTATACCCTGAAACATCACCCCCAGCAAGACCCCCTACACTGCCCGAACACCACTGCCCTAAACCCTGAAACACCACCCCCAGAAAGACCCCCTACACTGCCCGAACACCACTGCACTGCCCTAAACCCTGAAACACCAGCCCCAGCACGACCCCCTACACTGCCCGAACACCACTGCACTGCCCTAAACCCAGAAACACCACCCCCTGCACGACCCCCTACACTGCCCGAACACCACTGTACTGCCCTAAACCCTGAAACCCCACCCCCAGCATGACCCCCTACACTGCCAGAACACCACTGCACTGCCCTTAACCCTGAAACACCACCCCTGCACGACCCCCTACACTGCCCGAACACTACTGCACTGCCCTAAACCCTGAAACACCACCCCCAGCACGACCCCCTACACTGCATGAACACCACTGCACCGCCCTAAACCCTGAAACACTACCCCCAGCAAGACCCCCTACACTGCCCGAACACCACTGCACTGCCCTAAACCCTGAAACATCACCCCAGCAAGAACCCCTACACTGCCCGAACACCACTGCCCTAAACCCTGAAACACCACCCCCAGCAAGACCACCTACACTGCCCGAACACCACTGCACTGCCCTAATCCCTGAAACACCACCCCCAGCAAGACCCCCTACACTGCCCGAACACCACTGCACTGCCCTAAACCCTGAAACACCACCCCCAGCACGACCCCCTACACTGCCCGAACACCACTGCTCTGCCCAAAACCCTGAAACACCAGCCCCAGCACGACCCCCTACACTGCCCAAACACCACTGCACTGCCCTAAACCCTGAAACACCAGCCCCAGCATGACCCCTACACTGCCCGAAAACACTGCACTGCCCTAAACCCTGAAACACCACCCCCAGCACGACCCCCTACACTGCCCGAACACCACTGCACTGCCCTAAACCCTGAAACACCAGCCCCAGCACAACCCCGTACACTGCCCGTACACCACTGCACTTCCCTAAACCCTGAAACACCAGCCCCAGCACAACCCGTACACTGCCCGAAAACTACTGCACTGCCCTAAACCCTGAAACACCACCCCCAGCAAGACTACCTACACTGGCCGAACACCACTGCACTGCCCTAAACCCTGAAACACCACCCCCTGCACGACCCCCTACACTGCCCAAACACTACTGCACTGCCCTAAACCCTGAAACACCATCCCTCAGCACGACACCCTACACTGCCCGAACACCACTGCACTGCCCTAAACCCTGAAACACCACCCCAGCATGACCCCCTACACTGCCCGAACACCACTGCCCTAAACCCTGAAACACCACCCCCTGCACGACCCCCTACACTGCCTGAGCACCATTGCTCTGCCCTAAACCCTGAAACACTAGCCCCAGCACGACCCCCTACACTGCCCGAACACCACTACACTGCCCTAAACCCTGAAACACCACCCCCAGCACGACCCCCTACACTGCCCGAACACGACTGCACTGCCCTAAACCCTGAAACACCAGCCCCAGCAAGACCCCTACACTGCCCGAACACCACTGCATTGCCCTAGACTCTGAAACACCAGCCCCAGCAAGACCCCCTACACTGCCCGAACACCACTGCACTGCCCTAAACCCTGAAACACCAGCCCCAGCATGACCCCCTACACTGCCCGAATACCACTGCACTGCCCTAAACCCTGAAACACCAGCCCCAGCACGACCCCTACACTGCCCGAACACCACTGCACTACCCTAAACCCTGAAACACCAGCCCCAGCACGACCCCCTACATTGCCCGAACACCACTGCACTGCCCTAAACCCTGAAACACCAGCCCCAGCACCACCCCCTACAATGCCCGAACACCACTGTACTGCCCTAAACCCTGAAACACCACCCCCTGCACCGCCCCCTACACTGCCCGAACACCACTGCACTGCCCTAAACCCTGAAACACCACCCCCTGCACGACCCCCTACACTGCCCGAACACCACTGCACTGCCCTAAACCCTGAAACACCACCCCCTGCACCACCCCCTACACTGCCCGAACACCACTGCACTGCCCTAAACCCTGAAACACCACCCCCTGCACCGCCCCCTACACTGCCCGAACACCACTGCACTGCCCTAAACCCTGAAACACCACCCCCAGCATGACCCCCTTTACTGCTCGAACACCACTGCACTGCCCCAAACCCTGAAACACCACCCCCAGCATGACACCCTACACTGCCCGAACACCACTGCCCTAATCCCTGAAACACCACCCCTGCATGACCCCCTACACTGCCCAAACACCACTGCACTGCCCTAAACCCTGAAACACCAGCCCCAGCAAGACCCCCTACACTGCCCGAACCCCACTGCATTGCCCTAGACTCTGAAACACCAGCCCCAGCAAGACCCCTACACTGCCCGAACACCACTGCACTGCCCTAAACCCTGAAACACCAGCCCCAGCACGACCCCCTACACTGCCCGAATACCACTGCACTGCCCTAAACCCTGAAACACCAGCCCCAGCACGACCCCCTACACTGCCCGAACACCACTGCACTACCCTAAACCCTGAAACACCAGCCCCAGCACGACCCCTACATTGCCCGAACACCACTGCACTGCCCTAAACCCTGAAACACCAGCCCCAGCACCACCCCCTACAATGCCCGAACACCACTGTACTGCCCTAAACCCTGAAACACCACCCCCTGCACCGCCCCCTACACTGCCCGAACACCACTGCACTGCCCTAAACCCTGAAACACCACCCCTGCACGACCCCCTACACTGCCCGAACACCACTGCACTGCCCTAAACCCTGAAACACCACCCCCTGCACCACCCCCTACAATGCCCGAACACCACTGCACTGCCCTAAACCCTGAAACACCACCCCCTGCATGACCCCCTACACTGCCCGAACACCACTGCACTGCCCTAAACCCTGAAACACCACCCCCAGCACGACCCTCTACACTGCCCGAACACCACTGCACTGCCCTAAACCCTAAAACACCACCCCCAGCACGACCCCATAAACTGCCCGAACACCACTGCACTGCCCTAAACCCTAGAACACTACCCCCAGCATGACCCCCTACACTACCCGAACACCACTGCACTACCCTAAACCCTAAAATACTCCCCCAGCACGACCCCCTACACTACCCGAACACGACTGCACTGCCCTAAACCCTAAAACACTCCCCCAGCACGACCCCCTACACTACCCGAACACCACTGCACTGCCCTAAACCTAAAACACTCCCCCAGCGCGACCCCCTACACTACCTAAACACCACTGCACTGCCCTAAACCCTAAAACACTACCCCTGCATGACCCCCTACACTACCCAAATACCAATGCACTACCCTAATCCCTAAAACACTACCCCCACACAACCCCTACACTACCCAAAGACCACTGCACTACCCTAAACCCTAAAACACGACCTCCTACACTACACAAACACCACTGCACTACCCTAAACCCTAAAAACTACCCCCAGCACGAACCCCTACACTACCCAAACACCACTGCACTACCCTAAACCATAAAACACTACCCCCAGCAGTACCCCCTATGCTACCCAAACACCACTGCACAACCCTAAACCCTAAAACACTACCCCCAGCAGTACCCCCTACACTACCCAAACACCATTGCACTACCCTAAACCCTAAAACACTACCCCCAGCAGTATCCCCTACACTACCCAAACACCACTGCACTACCCTAAACCCTAAAACCCTAAAACACTAACCCCAGCACGACCCCCTACACTACCCAAACACCACTGTACTACCCTAAACCCTAAAACACTCCCCCAGCACGACTCCCTACACTACCCAAACACCACTGCACTACCCTAAACCCTAAATCTACCCCCAGCATGACCCCCTACACTACACAAACACCACTGCACTACACTAAACCCTAAAACACTACCCCCAGCACGACCCTCTTCACTACCTAAACACAACTGCACAATTTGTTACAGGCGTTGCAACACAGGCCTGTGGTGCTTACTGGAAGTACCTGGTGGGCTAGTTGGGCCCCAGGGACTCTCAGGATTCAAGGTGACCTAATCCCCCAACTTAAAACGCGCCACGGGCGCGTTTGCACAGTGGTGAAAGGAGGGGCGGGGCCTCAGGTGACATGTGCGCAAACACGCCCTGTGGTGCGTTTTAAGTTGGGGAGTTAATTCCCTTTGAATCCTGGGGGCCAACTAGCCCACCAGGTACCTTCAGTAAGCACAACAGAGTTGCGTTGCAGAGAGGTGAAAAAGGTGCGTGGCCTCGGAACGCCTCTCTGCAACTCAGCTCTGTGGTCCTAACTGTAGGTACCTGGGGGGATAGTTGGGCCCCAGGGACCCTCAGGATTCAAGGGGACTTAATCCCGCAACTTAAAACGCGCCACGTGGCGCGTTTGCACACATGTCACCTCAGGCCCCTCCCTTCACCACTGTGCAAACGCGCACTGGCTCTGGTTAGTCAGAGTCAGTTACCACCAGTACCCGTCTGAAAAAGTTGTGGGCACAGGATGATTTTGCAACAAGGCCTCTTTCTGCTCCTCTGTTGGTTCTTTCTGCACATCTTTGCTTCTTTCTGTGCGTTTTTCTTCTTTCTTCACATGTCCTACCTCTGTTGGCATAGTTAGAAATTTGCATTTAAAAAACCTTTGAAATTCACTGAAAAAACCATAGGTTTCAGGCACGTTATAGTTAGAAATTAGCATTTAAAAAACCTTTGAAATTCACTGAAAAAAACCATAGGTTTTAGGGACAGTTATAGTTAGTTGGACATTGCACTCGTACAAAACCCGTGAAATTCCCCTGTTATAGTTAGTTCAGCTAACTATAACTCGCGCCCGCAATGCACTGCTGATGACGTCACATATTACATCACTCATGACATGGTCAGTGACATCACTGATGACATCACTGATGACATCTCAAATGACATCACTGATGACATCATCCATGTGATAATTTCATGCATCTTCTCACACCCTAATATAACTTTTGATACACCCACTCTAAATTACAGACTGCCATTCTCAAAACCATAGACACTCCAACACCAAAAACTACATACCCACTCACTGATTCTTAGGTCTACACAGACATCCACTCACTCACCTGTACAGTCACTCATACTTACAGTCACTCAGTACAGGACTATCATATGCACTCATACACCTATATAAATACTCACACACCGCCACTCATCCATAGAGGTACTCACACACCTAGTCAGTCATGCAAAAAATTAATCACACACCCATTTACTCACCTATACAGTTACACACACACCAGCTCACTTACTCATACAAATACTAGCACATTCTTACGCTCTTATACAATAATTGATACAAGCACACACGCATCCATACAGCCACTCTCACAATAACACACTCTCACTTATAGCCATTTAAATACTCTAACACACATATATACTGCCTTTTACATATGTAGTTACTCGCACATGTACCACTGAGATATACATTCACTCACTAACACACCCATACACACACTCACCCACCCAAGCAGTCCATCACAGATGCACTCTTGAAATCATGCACCCAGTGAATCACCCACTCACACATCTATGTATAGAGTCACACACACCCCACCCACACAAACACTCAGGCAGCCATACAGATACTCAGAGAACCAATCAATAACCCATATAGACACTCATGTAGCTATTCGCAAATCCATGCATCCACTTACACACCAACAAACAGACGGATACAGACATTCACACAGTTTAGTCACTAACCCATGCATTCAGTAAGATACGTTTAATCACTCACTTGTAGAGTCAGTCACTCACGTACTAAATCATCCATTCAGACACTTATACACCCACTCATTCTTCAATACGCCTTTCCCTATATATATTAAACATATTTAAACTTTACAGAAACACACAGTCACTGGATGATGTCATCAGTGATGTCATCAGTGATGTCATTTGAGATGTCATCAGTGATGTCATCAGTGATGTCACTGACCATGTCATGAGTGATGTAATATGTGACGTCATCAGCAGTGCATTGCGGGGCGCGAGTTATAGTTAGCTGAACTAACTATAACAGGGGAATTTCACGGGTTTTGTACGAGTGCAATGTCCAACTAACTATAACTGTCCCTAAAACCTATGGTTTTTTTCAGTGAATTTCAAAGGTTTTTTAAATGCTAATTTCTAACTATAACGTGCCTGAAACCTATGGTTTTTTCAGTGAATATATATATATATATATATATATATATATATATATATATATATATATATATATATATATATATATATATATATATATATCAAGGCTCGTAGGGGTGTCCACACTTCAAGCAGCACTCGAACGCGTTTAAGCTTTCCCCCTTTAAAAGCTTTATTGGTATGCAGACAGCTTTCCTGTATCTTCTCAGGCACACGACCAAAGCCTTACGCGTTTCGTTACAACTTCCTCAGAGGCACATCGGTCGAAAGAAGCAGCCGCGAAGCAAGCACCACCCCAGGATTCCAGGTGGCCACGGAGTCTCAATATGGACTTAAAAGTGGAGCGCGCTTTCTGGATCTAGCAGCGCACCTTTCCTGGGGGCTCCTGGTGAGCTTTTAATTTGGCATTTATTATAAGAGGCATCCATTTGTGGAATTTTAAAAACATGGACTACACCTCCCAGAAAACCTGTACGTACAGGCTCATTCAGAGCAGCTGCATATCAGCGTATGATTTGGTTAAATAGGAGGTGTGGCTCGTCATGCTTCTTTCGACCGATGTGCCTCTGAGGAAGTTGTAACGAAACGCGTAAGGCTTTGGTCGTGTGCCTGAAAAGATACAGGAAAGCTGTCTGCATACCAATAAAGCTTTTAAAGGGGAAAGCTTAAACGCGTTCGAGTGCTGCTTGAAGTGTGGACACCCCTACGAGCCTTGATATATATATATATATATATATATATATATATATATATATCCAATCCTGCTTCCACAGAAGAAGGCACGTACACAGAGCTGTTGGAATATGGCACCTTTATTTTCCTGGGTCTCCCACGACCCCGAGCGGTCGCGGTCACCAGTATGTGTTATAGTTAGGACGTTGTTCCATAGGAAGAACTTTTTTTGTTTTGCCAATAACGTTAGCGCCATTTGATGAATCCTCACAAAATGTTCAAAATTAGTACGACGCCCACTTTAGATCCAGGGATGGCTCCTCCGCTAAGGCAGAAGAGCGTCACCCCACTGCTCTCAGAGCAGGAGAAAGGAAAAATAAAATGATAACCCCATTATTATCATTTTATTTTTCACTGCGGGGCTAGGTTAGGGCGGGGCAGGGCTGGGGTCACAGGGGGAGGAGTGGTGGCACATTCTAAGTGGACATGACTGTTCCCGTTCCCCGTCTGAGCGCCAAACCACGCACTGACACCAATCACAACGCTGCATTGCAGCGTTTTGATTGGCTTAGGGGAGGGAGCTTGTGTGCTTCCTGCTTCCGCCGAAGCTGAGGAGAAGGCTGCATGGGAAGGGTCCAAAGTAGAGGAGAGACAGTGGCCGGCAGAGGGTGTTTTTTTTTTTAATTGTCTCTTCCCCTGCCCTGCCCCACACCCCCGTTCCCTGCCAACCGCCACTGTTCAGCTCCTGTCTTGAAAGTTTCAGGGTGATCTGTCAAGCAGGGGCCGAGAAAATGGGGGTTCCCAAAATGCATTTTCCCCAAGCAAATTCCCATCGGATTTTAGACACGACTACAGCCTGAACTACTGACCGGAATTACACCAAATTTGGCAGAAAGGTCACTGTTGGTTCAGAAAGCGAACTTTTTGTAAATTGGTGTAAATCCGTTCAGTAATTTTTTACATATTAAAAGAAATCCAAATTTAGATATATAGGGACATGTGTTCTCTGAGGATCCTACAGTCCCCATGCTCAAATCTGATTGGCTGCCAGCACTTCAACCAGGAAGTGTTGGCAACCATCTTGGAACTTAGCTTAAGCTGTGTTCCATAAAAAACATTTTAAAAAAAGAAAAGGAGGCAGAGTAGGAATACCTTGACCCCCTAACTGTGGTCCTGGGGTGCTCCTGTGACCCAGACAGGAACAAAAGCACTTTAAAAAAAAAATTGCCACAGGAATGGGACGGAACTGCGAATCTGCGGCAAAATAAACAAGCATTTGCAATGCAATAGATCTCGCATTTACGCGAGTTTAAGCTATTGGCATTGCAAACAGTAGAGAAAGAGGGGCATATATTGAAGTGTAGTAGAGTGAAGTGGAGTGGCATACAGTGGCAAAGTGTCATGCAGGGCCATAGAGTTTTGTAGAGTGGAGTGACGTACAATGCCGAGTGTAGGACAGTACAGTGGAGTGGTGTAGAAGTAGTTGACTGGAGTGAGGTAGAGTGGAGTAGAGTATTGTAAAGTGACGGGTCATGGAGTAGAGGGTCATAGAGTGGTGTAGGGTGGAATGGAGTATAGTGTCATAGTTGAGTGGCGTAGATTGAAGTGTAGTAAATTGGGGTGTATTGCAGTGGCATACAGTGGCATAGTGATGTAGAGTTTTGTGGAGTGATGTGGAGTAGATTGGAGTGGTGTAGAGTGGAGTGGCATAGAATGGAGTAGAGTGTTGTAGAGTGGAGGGTCATAGAGTAGGGTGGGTTAAGGTGGAGTGGAGTGTCATGTCATAGAGTAGAGGGGTGCAGAGACAAGTGTCATAGAGTGGAGTAGACTCTGCACATATACAGAGCTATGCACAGGATAATAGGACCTCGCAGTATAGTGGTGAACCAACCATGCACCGTAGTACCCACAATCCCAATCCGACTAGCTTTAGCGTCCTCATTAGCAGCGATGCTACCAATGATTAGACAACCCAGAACACGGTCTCTCTCTCTCTCAGGACTCGCGGGAGCAAGAACACCCTTTCATAACTCACTCATACTTGTCCACAACGTGCGTAATAAGAGACACAGTATAGTTTAAAATGTTTATTTCAACTATCGTGCTCTGAGATACAGTACACGTGCCAGTACTATCAGCATAATGCATAATGATAAAATAATAAGCATAGTTACAATTCCATAGAATACAAACGGGGAAAGCATGTCATAAAGCAGTGGATATAGGGCTAAGTGGCCTTACCACCCTCCCCGTGCTATTAACTAGTTTATTATAAAAATAGAAGACCTCTGGGCGTTGTCAGGCGAACCCTCATACCTCAATATCTAAATGCAAGGTTTACATCATCAGACAAGCACAGCTCTTCTCCCTGGAAAGGTTTTTCTCCAAGTGTCACAAACAGCGAGATCACAATATTAAAAGCACACAAATTCTTCCAGTGCAGCTGTATTTTGTGTTATGTCTAAGTGCTAGGGTCTGACCAGATCAGCAAGAACAAGGGACGTTGTTTTTCGACCTTGTACATGTTGTGCAGACGAAACCCACAGGGAACAGGAGAAAAGGTGAAAGGCAAAAAGGCAGGCAGTTTTAATATAGCCGGGCACAAGCCGAGGCTGGAAAAACAAAGTCACAAAGTAACGTGTGCAAAAAGGCATCATGGCAGCCAGGCCTAAGCTACCTTAGCAATGCAGACAATGAGGCCACAAACCACACTACACCCTCCCCTGGGCAGTCCATAGGCCAAGACAGAGGACGAAAACAGAGTTCAGATAGATGGAGCAGAACGGAAACGTCTATTCTGGAATAGTCCCCAATGAAGCTCAATGAATGGGAGGAAAAAAGAAATAAATGCAGGATAAAAAATTCCAGTGTGACAGGACGCTGAAAGCGGAGGCCCCCTAATCCAATAGAGTGTAAGAGCAGAAAAACGCCACACCTTCCAAGAGGACATCGTTGGAATCATCAGAAAAAAGAGACGCCATCCAGTTCAACAAATCAAAACTGCATTCATGTTCCTCGCAAGAGGGAGCAGTGATCAGCATTGCGGGACAACTTGGGTGATACTCAATATAACTTTGTCGTAGGAGAGTCTGAGCAGCCGCCCAGACATCCCATTGCGCCAAAATTCCAAGTGCATCCGCACGCGCCATTAAGCCCTCACCGGAACAGTCCCATTCATGGGCCTCTAAGGGACCCATCAACTGGCCAAAATCCGGGTCCGACAGAGACGTATTGGAAAGGCAAAAATCCAAGGACCAAGAAAAAGGACATCGGATGCAAGACATCACAGGTTGCACGGAAGTGAAATACGCAAAGCGAAAAGAGAGTCTATAGGACACACTGAGTGTCGCCAATGGTAGGATGCCGAATCCGATGAGGATGCGTTCACGGAGCATCCGGAGTCGACCTTGGTCGAAGAGGCCCCCAGGAAGTGCAGCCATTGCGTAGCAAACAGACCAAAAGCAATATACCAGCCGCTAAGGCAAGGATCAACGGAAAGCCGCCAAAGACGCTGGAAAAAATGGAATGAATAAAAGCTGGTATTACACCAAAGATAGTTTGAAAGGAGGTAACAAGGCCAGAGCCCACAACTTTAAAAAAATGCACAAGACCTTCTGTGCGTGATGCATTGAAAACACAGTGAATCAGCTCACCGAAATGTTGTGGGAGGTTTGTGTTCAAAAGGGCCTGTATTTCACTGTGGGTACTAGCCACCTGTCGGATGAATGTCTCCCATGCGGAAGTGAGCATAACCTCCTGGTTCAATAATAGCGCCTTTATTCTGCTCAATTTATTTAAATCTGCCTTCAAAGTCGGAATGGAAGGCCAAATGGAACTATCTATTATGTCGTGCGGGGGAGGAAAAAGCACATTTTTGCAGCACACAACCAGGTGGGAACCAGTAACAATATAGCCGGCCAGCATTCCACAGCAGTCCTGATTATTCAGAAGGAGATAGCTACCATTTGCAAGCACAGTGAAAGTAGGTGATGTAGCAGGAGCAGGAATGCCCTTTAAAACACAAGCAAGATTAGGAGCCGAAACATTACAAGCCCCGTGCAATTTAATGTTTTTACAAATCAGGGAATGACCCACAGTAGAATCGCATGACTCTCCTGTGAGAAAAACTTCTTTTCCGTCCCTAAGGCATTTATACATGAAAGGCAGGGACCAAAGTTCATGCAGGAAGGCACTGCCTAAGGGCTGTAAACGGCCCACAGGATAATGTTTCATGCATGAACTGAACTCAAATAAAGAAAAAGGCAAGGCGATAACCCCGTGAACTAGCCACACTGCAGAGTCCAACTCGGCCACAGAGAATGGTAATGGCTCTATCTTCTCGATATGCAAGAGAGTGTATGTTGCATCTTTCATGGACATGAATTGCTGTTTCTCAGTTAAATTAAACGGCAAGAATAAGTCAGAGGTGTTCAAAAAATGCCAAGGAACTTTACCCATTTTAAGTGTCTGCAATGTCCATGCAAACTGCATCACTGAACGCAATTGATTTTGACCATGATACAACACAGATACATCATCTTGTACAATATCAACAACAGAGGAAACAATATTCTCTAATGTGTATATGCGGGAAGACAGGGTATTAATACTATTGTCAACAACAGCAAGCACTTTTTCTAGATTTGCTTGATTGATTTCCCGAAGACGGGAAGCAGCTTCAATTTGCGAAAGCTTCCAGAGTTCATTGTAAGTTTCATAAATGAATCTCTTAGGTCGAGGACCACGAGGCCCCAGAACAAAATCGGATAGATCAATGTTGCCTGATAGGAGGGATAAATGCTGTTTTACAGAATCCAATGAAGAGTGCTGCAACCACTGTTTACACAGTTTACCAACAGAATATGTCGTAACAGTACGAGAGTCTGAAAACCTCGGATCTGGCCTATCCTGTTTGTAACCAGGAGCTGAGTCATGAAAACGCAGCTGGCAGGCATTTGATGCTGTGGGCCAAGCCAACCAGGGTGACTGAACAAACGTAGAGACATTAAACTAATTGTTCTGAAACAAAGCTTGCAAATTGGCAAGGGAAATATTGAAATGCAAGCTCTCGTTGGGAGTGGAAGACAATACGGGAATGGAAGGTGCATTTAATTGTTTGGAAGTAGCCAAACCCCAACACGTTGTTTGATAGATTGTATGATTTAAAAAAAAAATTTGGGCCGGGATGAGGCAAGCATGTGCAAGACTTCCGTGCCCTGTACCTGCCATGATTTGGAGCCCCAAATAGATTTTAAGTCAATGGTGTCCCGCCAGTGTTCATAACCACCCACCGCTAATGCGTTCAAAAAGGAACCTGAATATAGCAATTTAGTGTGGGTCAACATGATCTTCTGAGTGGACGAAGTATTTAATTTAAAATAATAGGACCCAGGGTTTGATCTATCAAAGTCTGTAAAGTAAGTGAATTTTCTTTTAAGAGTTTGGGAGCTACCTGGCATAGGGGCCGGACAATGTTCTCATTGGGTGTAATTAAAAGGACCCCGAAGAGTACTTGGTTTATGGAGAAAGTGGTTGCCCCAATGCTGGTAACAATATAAGTCAGCATAACTTGCAGAATTTAAATACAGATCTTCAGCATTAAAGGCAGCATAATATTTCAAATCAGTAAATAACGATTCAACGGCATGCACATCCCAATCGTCAGAATGAATATTACTTTTAACGTTATCACCCATCAAACATGGAGGACATTTGGTACATTTATAATCTCGGTTGGTCCATGAATTTGGAAATTTACTGCATCCCATACGATGCCATCAGCGACTGGGAAAGCTGAAATGTTCACAAAAGTGTGGTCACGCTTCATGATGTGCGAAGAAGAATGTGGAGCCAAAGTCCCAGCGACACAGTTCACTGCAGAGCGTTCTGGTAAATAGTGACCATTGATGAGTAGAAAAAAAACTGTCACAAAGCCAATGGACATGAACCGAAAAATCAGGAATAGTACCAACCAGATGTATGTCCATGGTGGGATCAAAAAATTGTCTCTGAACCAGGATATAAAAATACTGAAGCTGGACGGGATAAGTGATGAGGTGGAAACCGAATCAAAGGAATAACGGGTTGGGCTCAGTGGCGTTGTTGGTAGGTGAGCCACTGACTCGTTGGCGGGGTATGTATACTCGGTCTCCTCGTTGCAGGGGGAATCTGGGTAGTCGAGCAGGCGATCAGGCAAATCTACCATCTCAATGGCAACATCAGCGACCGTGTGGGCTGGAGGGCCACAAACATGTGTCCTAGAAATGGCTGGACAGGAGACCGCTGGTGTTACGCTATTCAGGATCGGCCAGATGTTGTAGCTTGACATTGTCCACTGAGATGTATCTGTTGTCTTTGCGACCAGGAAGCAGTGGTAAGATGAATGTACGAGTACCCTTCAAGCCAAGGACTGGAACCGGTGCACGATAAGAGGGGCCAAATTCTTTTTTGTTCTCCACCTTCTCTCGGACCAGATCTCCAACCTTCGGAAGCTAGCCGGCAACCGGAATCTGCAGCGCAGCGTCTGTGGCTGAAGGTAAATGTTCGTTTGCAAGTTTGTCACGGGCTTCTTGTAAGTCCTGCAACATAGTAGAATGATTATCTACGTCAAAGATTGCGGATTGCGCCGCCATGTCTAGACCATCAAGGTCAGGCACAAACATTTGGATGCCAAAGAGCATTTCGTATGGGGTCCGCCCACCCAGAAGTCTTCTAGGGAGATTATTAAGTGCACGTTGTACGCTATACAAGTGGGCCAGCCAGTTCCTGCCAGTACCTAAGACTCTAGCTGTCAAGGATTGCTTTAAGTCACAGTTCATTCGTTCAACAATCGAATTGCCCTCAGGCCGATATGGAGACGAAAATTTCACCCGCACCCCCAGTGACCCCATCGCGTCCTTGTACGCCTTAGAGGCGAACGCCGGACCTTGGTCAGAATGGAAGGTGCCACAGGCAAAAATTTCCACAAAGACACGCAAATCCCTTATGACATTTCGAGCGTCAGCACTCCGTTGTGGCCAAACCCATATGAAACGTGTGCACGAATCCACTGCAACCAAGATATACTTATATGCAGTGTCAGAAGAAAATGGACCGCAGTGATCCAGGTAAACACACCCAAAAGGTCTGTTAGAAATGCAGAGCGGTGTTTGTGGTGGTCGTGTAACCGTTGAAGGCTTAATTTGCTGACAAACGTCACAAGAAAGCACATAAGTATGGGTCTGTTTATATAAACCACGCCACCAGTAACGCTGCTGCAAGATGGAAACCGTCTCAGACACGCCAGCATGGGCCGAAGCCAAGCCTTCGTGTGCGGCCGTTATCAAGGAAGGTCTGCGGTCTGCGTTGGGAATCAGCCGATCACCAACGTCCGGAATTCTTACGTAAGGAACCTGTTCGGGACCTAATTGATAAGAGTATTTGGAAGGGAAACCCCGTGGGTAATTAGCACCTTCCTTTGTTGCAGCAATAGCTGCCAAAATATAATTATCTATTTTAGTTATGGATCTTGTAACTGCTGCTACTGAGCTCGTGGCTACTGCTGATTTGGCAGCTTCATCTGCCAAACCGTTACCGACAGCATGTGCGCCCACACGCTGGTGGCCAAGAGTGTGAATCACCTGTGTGAGAGGCAGACGTTGTTTAAGATCTGCCACTCTAACCCAAAGCATCTTATGCTTAATTGTGCTGCCTTTTGCATCTCTATAGTCGTTTTGCGATCAAAGAATAGATTGTCATTGAAAGATTGAACACAGTAGTAAGAATCGCATACACTAAGGGTCGTCACGTCTGGATTAGCTAACTCAAGTGCGAGCACCAAAGCACGCAGCTCGGCCAATTGTGCAGTACTGTCTCCTAGTGCCTGTGTGTGCACTACAGTCGATTTGAACTCACCGTTCACCATGGTACCTGCAACAATAGCACATGCTGCGGAATAAGCATGCTTGGAACTCGTGGCCGGTTGTGCCGAACCATCGGTGTATATATAATACATTCGTACTCCTCAAGCGGTAGCAAAGACAGAGGAGGAGGATGAACAAATTCATACTGTAAGAACTCCTGTGTCTGGAGAGAGGAATCAAAGATAAAAGTGACATCCAGAGACGTCAGAGATGTAGCCCATTGTATCCAACGGGGGTGCAAAGCCTTAGAGTTCAGGACACTTGCTTTCGTCACTGCCTCAAGGGCAGGATATGGTGTTAACACCAAAATGCGTTTTCTCTGTGCCAGTGCGCGTTCCTTCAGAATCGCCATTTGCACTGCAGTCAAAACTTTCTCCACAGAGGACAAGCGCAACTCCGCTGAAGTGTAAAGATGTGACTTTGTTATATCCTAGCTATATTGTTGTTTATGTCATCCATTGCTCCAACAGTGAAACACTGTAAGAATGTTGTAATATGGAATGTTGGTCTCTGTAAACCACAGTTGGAGAAGGGCGGAGCACCATGCTGGGTGCTCCTGGTGGGGCTGTATTACTGATGTACTACTGATCTTCAATAAATACTCTTAAAACATCACAACCAGCCTGGAGTGATCACTACAATTTTATGGCGACGAGTTGAAGCAAAGAATCTGCGTGTGCTACCTCTAAAGGCCTTCAATTTCAAGTCTGGAGTATCTGAAGACCTACTCTCAAGCTAAAGCAACTCCTGTAACTACAGCTGCAGTTACTCAACCACTGGCACACATCAGTCCCACCAGTGACCTCCCACCGGTCGCCCTCTACGCAAAAGTGTCAGTTCCAGTCTCTACGCAGCTCAAGTCTCTGCCTGCTGTTCCTACAGCATCTCAAAAGGTCTGTTCTTGCTGTCCCTACAGCGTCTCAAGAATTTTGTTCCTGTTGTCCCTACATCGTCTCTCAACTGCAGCTCAAACAAGCAGCAAGCACCAAATGCAAGTGAACATACTGCAACTCTGCGGACATCTACACATCCAGGCCTGCACTGGTTTGAAAAATCGGGGAGAATCAGTGCGCTAGGAGCATTGTGCAACCACGTGATCCCCTGTTTTTCTGCTTGTTTTGCCACATTGAGAGGCCCTGTGAACTACGATCTGGCATTCGTTTTCAATACAATATGGCATTGCTTAAAGTTCTTTAATGACTGAATCTGACAACGTGTGTGAATTAATGCCATCGTCTATAGACGCGTGTGTACCTCATTTGGCTCTACTGGGAAGGTTTAATCTTCCATTCGCTGCTTTTCAGACTGTCATGTACGCCACGATTTGGGATTGTACATCAAGGATGTTTAACAGTGTTTCTGCAGTGTTGTGACAGGTTTCGCGTTACGTGTAATTGTCTCCTGCCTACAATATCGCCGACACTTTGGCTGGGTGCCACATTTGAGGTTCAATTTTGATTTTTTTTTCATTTTAACCTATACGTCTTTGATGCCAGTTTAACTGACCCGCAATTTTTTTAAATTGATGCACGAGTCACTTGGTACACGCGCACGCTCACTGCATCATACGGGTCCTCCACGGCATGTTTGGTCATATTGTTCTACGTCAGCTTGCCTTTTGTCTTCTACGCAACATGGTCCTCCTGCGGTATGTTTGGCTCCACCTACGTGCCTGCTGCCACCCGGCATTGCGTCCTCCTACGTGACGCCATCTTGAGGTTGATGTGTTTCTCATCTGCAACATCTCTCTGTGCCAATCACGACGTCTGTCATTTCAATAAAGTTTTTCTTCATGAAGTCTCCTGCACGATCTCTCTGTCACGTCATTATGGGGTCAAGGCTTGGACACTGTACTCCGTTTCCAGATCTTGTGGTGAGTTCTCCTCAAGCTCATTCGTTTTTCAAAATTCAATCTGACATGGTGTCTGCCGCAAAGTACTTTGTTTATGACAAGCCCAAGTATCCTCCAGTCTTCAGTGGGCACTGCATCTCCTGCAAAGTAATTTCATGTGGCAAGTCTTCTGGAGCTGTTTTGTTTCCACAATGTCCTGTTTACCTACTATGGACGCCTGTCTCATTGGATCACGGCGACAGGCACACCTTTGGCAGTGATGTTTTGTGATTTTGTTGTGCATTTTAACATATTATAACGTTATTGTGACTTGTTTCCACAGGCAGTACATATAGCGATCTACAGTAATTCATATTTAATGGTTGTTTCTGGTTGTGCACGTACAAAAACCGTATTGTGTTTTAGAGAAGTGTGAGTAATCCTTTGTTTTTCTCTTCTTCTCTGTCATCTGTTTCTCCCTGATTTGGGTTGCCTTCTCGCATACTTTCATGGCCAGTGGGTGTGCAGAGGGTAGTCATTGATGGTTTCTCTCCTTCTTTTGATGGTTTGTCTCTTTCTTTTTCTTTTCTTCTGTTATATAGAGAAGGGAGGATGGTTAATGGATTATCTTTATCTGTTTGGATTATCTTTATCTGTTTCTTCAAGTTTCTCGATTGTTATCTTCCTTTCAACCTATCGCCTGTTTCTCCCAGGTACTCTCCCCTCTATTTCGTTTTTTCTATTTTCTACATCTGATTCCTTATTTCTTTTTTCTGTTTTCCATTTGGAAGAAAAGAGGATATATTATATCCTAGCTATATTGTTGTTTATGTCATCCATTGCTCCACCAGTGGAACACTGTAAGAATGTTGTAATATGGAATGTTGGTCTCTGTAAACCACAGTTGGAGAAGGGCTGAGCACCATTTTGGGTGCTCCTGGTGGGGCTGTATTACTGATGTACTACTGATCTTCAATAAATACTCTTAAAACATCACAACCAGCCTGGAGTGATCACTACAGACTAGTATGCAATCGGTACTGTGTCACCTTCGTTAAAGGTTAAGTACGTGAAACCCACTGCCCCAGGCACAATTCTAATCACCAGGTTTGTGTGGTTATCACGAGTCAACAAGAATTTAGATTCAAGTAGATCAGACTGCAAAGAGTGCAGTATCGAAGAATGCTCAGGAAGCCAGCATGACTTCGAAAAGCTAGGCTGTATCAAGGCATATAGAGGCTTGATACGCTGGGCATATTCGCGAATGTAGGTATGCCCAAAATTTAGAAAACCCAGTAACGACTGAAGCTTCTTCAGGGTCGTTGGAGGGCGTAAAAGTGCGCAATTCTCCAAGAAATGGGGAGCTAAGCCCTTACCTTCATTGTTGAGCTCATAGCCCAAAAACAAAACGGTAAATTCAGCAATGTGAGATTTGGCAAAATTAAATTTGTATCCTAAGACTGCAAATTCAAGAATAATGCGGTCCACTCGGGAAAGATGCGTCCATAATTCGTCGTCTGTCAGATAGATATCGTCGACGTACGAACACGCATCTGGGTCTATGCTGTCCAACAAAGAGTCAACACGGGCGGCGAAGACACCCGGGCTGTTCTTGTAGCCCATGGGCAAACGCCAAAGTTTGAATTGTTTACCCCCGGAAGTGAAAGCGCTCCATTGGCTGCACCCCGGGGACAAGTTGTGCGTGTAAAAACCATTGGATAGGTCAAGTGTCGTTTTATATTTTTTACGAACAAGACCGTCTACAAGCGCAGAACTGTGGGTATTTTGTACCTCAAAGGTCCGACAATGAGAGTTCAAATGACGGTAATCCAATACTAGGCGGCACCATCCATCGGGTTTAGAAACCGCAAAAAGGGGATTATTCATTGGTGATACGCATGTTTCAATTACTCCTTGATATTCTAACTGTGTCAGAATGTCGGAAACGGGACCTTTAGCTTCCCGCCGGATGGGATATTGGGGTTGTGGCTGTGGCAGTGACCGCAAAGGAATATCGTGGGGGGGAGAGTCTTCATCCCAGCCCACGTGGTTATGGTATAGCGCCGGAGCCAGGGCCCCAGCCCATTCAGCTGCGAAAGCCTCCGCTTTGTCCTTGGGGACATGACGAGAAAAGCTCGGAAGGATTACCTCCTCCCCTCTACGCGCAGCAAGTATGAATGGGGGCGGTCAATCCGCCTCTGCCAACAAAATGTCGTAAGAAGAGGTCAGATTCTCCCAAAAAATCCCTTTAATAACACGCTCAATGTCACCTTCAATTTGAAGGACAATATTAAATAGTCTGTCAGGGGGTGCCACTCTGGTGTCAGCTGTCTCGACAGTAATGAATGTGTCAGTTGCTGTCACCTCCACATGAGGACGTAGTGCCTCCCGCACTATGGTAACTTCTGCGGCGCTGTCTAGGAGCGTCACTGCCCACGTCCAATTCAGGAGTCGCGTTCTCACCGTCTGTGGCATACCTCGCTGTTAAAGCTGCAACTTTCTTCTTCTGAAACTGTGGGCGAGAACGTGGAAAGTCTTCTGGTTTCCCCCGGACTTGTTGTCGAGGTTGGTCTCATCCCTGAGGTGCCTCACGACCCCTGCCTCTATCCTGGCGTTCTCCTCCACCAGTCTGGGAGGTCGATGGTGCCTGTGAAGAACGAGGAGAACGCGGATCAGGGACTTGAAATCTCTCTGGAGATTTAATTCTCGCTCTGTCGCGCAAATCATAAGTGCGTTCAGAAGATACGGAAACCGGGGACGCGCCACGCGACCCTGGTTTTTTCTGTTGCTTACCCTGTTTCTTCAACCTCCAGTTCTTTTTAGTAAAGAACGGTTTCTCATCTTTCTCAGACTGAGTTTTTTGTTGTGGCTGTGATTGAGTTTGCGTTTTAGCAAAAGGCTTAACTCCCAGACTATTGCGGCCAATGGTTTTATAAGCCTGTGCAATAATTTTCGGTAATTCGCGTGGCTTGTCCGGTTCTGGGACCAAAGCCAAAGCATTAGCTACTTGAAAGTTAACTGCATCGCCCTTGACGTTCGCAAGGATTAAATCAGCCACTACATCGAACACTCCCACCAGTCTCATCCCCAATTCCACAGCCGCTTCAGGGCCATGCTCATCCTGCACTCGTTTAATTACAGAGGGGAGAACTGTCATGGAAGGAGTGCCGAAACACTTCACATATACTGCTGCGAATACCTTGCCCCAGTTGTTGCATTCTGCCAACTCGGGAATTAAGTCTTTCGGCAAACTAATCGTCAAAATCCTGTGTTTTTCCACAGGAGAAGTATTTGGAAAAACTGCCTCCAGCTGGTCAAATTTTTCTGCAAGCCAATAAGGCAAATCATCCTTATTTTGTGGGCGCTTGCCCATCACCGAATTAACCATGACGGGACTTATGGTTACACCGCCCGGTCCAGCTGGATGCACCGCAACTCCAGGAGCGGCTCCCTGAACGTTGCCTGTAACATACTGTACTAAAGCTCTGTGAACGCGTATCAAAGACGTATGTAATTCACGCAGTTCAGCAACCGCAAGCGTCAAATAACGCGGATGTGGGGTATACCCGGCCAAAACTGGCCAAGTGGCCCGTCTATAGATAGGGGGCCTAAACGAACCGGTGTGACCGGATGTGGGAGGGCGCCATTAAACCAAATACGGTGTTGCCATGCCGTAAGTGGTACTCCAAGAGCCTGATAAGGCCGATAAGCATTGGGTAGGGCAGTGAGAGTGTACTCATGAAACAAATCATCCGTTCCATCCACCGCTGGAAAAGTGACCCAAGAGTAAAACACCTCAAAGTGGTGAGCCGGGTCAGCCTGCACCACAAAGATGAGTGCGACACCCGCGTCAGGCACTCCATAAGACAGAAAATGAGCCTGGAGCGCAGCGCGGCTATGTGCCGGTATATTTATATCCGCCATTAAGACCAGAAATGATCGACAACCTAATATGAGGCAGCACAATATAGGGTTTACTTAAACACCTTTTAATAACTTCAAGCTTGAAAGAACCTATAAAAACGTCAATATAGGAGGTATCACCCACACACACGTTTCCGGAAGCGTATGCGAAGGGTGTTGTGGACAAGCACAAGCACTACTCAAGCGTCTCGCAGATAAGCAGCCCACTACATTGGTGGCGCCATGTTGTAGGCATTCTGCACATATACAGAGCTATGCACAGGATAATAGGACCTCGGAGTATAGTGGTGAACCAACCATGCACCGTAGTACCCACAATCCCAATCCGACTAGCTTTAGCGTCTCATTAGCAGCGATGCTACCAATGATTAGACAACCCAGAACACGGTCTCTCTCTCTCTCAGGACTCGCGGGAGCAAGAACACCCTTTCATAACTCACTCATACTTGTCCACAACGTGCGTAATAAGAGACACAGTATAGTTTAAAATGTTTATTTCATCTATCGTGCTCTGAGATACAGTACACGTGCCAGTACTATCAGCATAATGCATAATGATAAAATAATAAGCATAGTTACAATTCCATAGAATACAAACGGGGAAAGCATGTCATAAAGCAGTGGATATAGGGCTAAATGGCCTTACCACCCTCCCCGTGCTATTAACTAGTTTATTATAAAAATAGAAGACCTCTGGGCGTTGTCAGGCGAACCCTCATACCTCAATATCTAGATGCAAGGTTTACATCATCAGACAAGCACAGCTCTTCTCCCTGGAAAGGTTTTTCTCCAAGAGTCACAAACAGCGAGATCACAATATTAAAAGCACACAAATTCTTCCAGTGCAGCTGTATTTTGTGTTATGTCTAAGTGCTAGGGGCTGACCAGATCAGCAAGAACAAGGGACGTTGTTTTTCGACCTTGTACATGTTGTGCAGACGAAACCCACAGGGAACAGGAGAAAAGGTGAAAGGCAAAAAGGCAGACAGTTTTAATATAGCCGGGCACAAGCCGAGGCTGGAAAAACAAAGTCACAAAGTAACGTGTGCAAAAAGGCATCATGGCAGCCAGGCCTAAGCTAACTTAGCAATGCAGACAATGAGGCCACAAACCACACTACACTATAGAATGGAGGGTTGTAGAGTGGAGTAAAGAGTCATACAGTGGAGGATCGTAGAGTGTTAGGACATAGAGTGGAATCAAGTGGCGTAGAGTAGCATTTGATGTACTGGATTGGCATGGAGTAGAGTCATAGAGTGGAGTATTGTGACCTAGAGTTAAGTGGCATAAAGTGGAGTAGAGTGTCATAGAGTGGTTTGATGGAGAGTGAAGGGGGTAGAATGAAGTTGCATGGAGTGGAGTAAAGTGTTGTACTATAAAGTGGCATAGAGTGGCGTAGAGTAGAGTGTTGTAGAAGTGAAATAAAGTGGTGTAGAGTGGCATTGAGTAGAGTAACATAGAGTAGAATAGAGGGGCATAGAGTGGACTATGCATAGTGTGGTATTACACTGCCGTTATAGACAACACCTTTTCCATTGAAATGACCATTACATTTGCACATACATAGAGTTATACTGATAAATGTATATCGCACACAAATAATGTGTAGAAATGGCATCACCTAGTGTTTTGGTTTGTTTTAATCGCATTAAACTATTTTTTTTTCAGCACACCTCAGAACTACAAAAAGTGCTTCATTTGTGCTTTCCTAATTCTGATATATTCTTATATATTTGCCCAGTTCATTTGCATACACTTAAATTTTGTTGTGAGCTAGAAAAGAGCCTTTTCTTTCTCACCCTTAGATTGTTAGATAATTCCTCTCTTTGAAGTCAGAGAAAGAAAAGTAAACACCAAGTGTCCTTGGAAGAAGTAGCCTGACATTTGACCTCTGTCCACAGGAAGTTCAAAAACATACTGGACAGCCCAAAACAAATAAAGCCAGCAAAAAGAAAGCAAGCACATGAGAGTTACAAACCACAAAGTCTACTGAAAGCAATGGGCGGAATGCATTACTATAGGTCAGTTTTCAGAATGACCCCAATACGTATTTAGCAACCAGACAGCCCAAATCATGAAGTAATACTATCACAAAATGTGCCACATTAGGTTGTATAGTTTGTCTTTTCTTGCTGCATAATTTAGTCACAGTGCCGCATAATTAGGCCCTCCCCTGCCTCATAATTCCAGTGGCCCTGTTCATAATGCAAAGACAATTCATATTTGGTTGCCAGGCTTAGTATTTATTGTGGCCTGCTCCTCACGAGCAGAACTGAGAAAGTCATGACGGCTCACAACAGACACGTTTGTTAGTCACTGTCAAAATGCAAACAGCTTTTATTGTCTCAGTCTGAGCAGACAATGCTTAACGTAATAACTTGTCGTACTTAACTTGTCTTTCCCTGCACGTGTGGTGGTTGTAAAGGACAGCCCGCCCGAGCAGAGGTGGCGAGCAGTGTCCATATGTCGCATATGTGAATAATTTACTTGATGGAAGGCTCTGGTGCGCCTGGCCCCGCCTCATTTGCTCAATAAATCGCCTCTGAGCGCTGGCTAAACACCGCTGCCACGGCCTTTTATGGGTTTGGAGACAATTCACTTTAGATCATCTGCGCCGACCCTAAGGCTTGCAACTCCTGTGTTCCTGCCTTGATGGAAGGCTGCTGCGCCAGCAGTTATTGTCGACTATTTTGCTAAATAACATCTCTCTTTGCAGTAACCATTTACAGTTTAAATGGCGTCAGCCATTGCCTCTGACATTAAGCGCGTCTCCACCTAAGCTATACACACGCCGGCTCAAAGTGCAGGCTCTTAACATTAATAGATTACACACATAAAACCAGCAGACGGGAGATTAATGTATAAAATACCAGTGTGTGCACACGGCCGCGAAAGTGAAAGCATTTGTTGTAACATGAGCCACAACAGATGCGCTGCTAATTAAACAAGGAATGCGAGGTATGCAGCTGGCACCCGGCCGCACTGCTGCTCGCTCCCGAGCACCCTAGGCCAGGGGACAGAGAAGGCGGGACATACACCCGCCTTGGGCCAATTGCGTGCTGTCTTTCTTAGAAAGACGCATGCAAAGGCCAATAGCGGGAGATAAAAAAAAAGCACACGCACGAGCGTGTGTTTTGAGTTTAAAGCCCTTACTAAAAGCCTCGCAGAGCAGCGCATGCGCGCTGGCTCAGGCGAGACCTAAAAAACCACAAAGTGCAGTCTCCAGCGCTTGTGTACATTATAGCCCCCGGGTGTGCCAGGTCCCTGGGGCATGTGGGCTTTGTTTTAAAAAAAGGAGGGGATTGAACGGGTCCCCCTTCTTGAGCTAAATTATGCCCGAGGACCACCATCTCTCCAGGGCTCAATTTTAAAAACGCTGGGGGGCACTCAGACCCCCAAGCCCAGGGGAGCACCACCTCCCCGGGCTAAACGCAAAGAAATGGGGGATGGGCCTCACGGACCCACCCAGGAGCCACCACCTCCTAGGGGATAAATTAAATATTTAGCGGGGTGCCGCACAGACCTGCCTGTGCCCCCGGGGCCCTCCTCCTTGGGCTTAATTATGCCTGGGGAGCAACACGTACCCAGGGCTTAATTTTTAAAATGCGGGGAGGGCGCTCTGACCCCCCAAGACCTGGGAACCGCCACCTACCCTGGGCTAAATACAAAGAAATGGGGGAGGCCTCATAGACCCCCCCCAAGCCCCATGGACCACCGCCTCCCCGGGGTTAAGTTAAATATGGAGCAGGGGGCAGCACGCACCCACCTGCGCCCCAAGGACCACCACCTCCCTGGGCTTTTCTTTTTGTTTAGAAGGAGGAGGTCCACACAGTCCCCCTCCTGGGCCGTTCCTGCTATGTCCCGGGTGCCCACCCCATGGACATAACTGTTTGCTTGAGCTTGGCTGGAGCTCACAGCTCCCGCCAATCTCAAGCAAACACTCCGCTTCCAGTGGGCGGGAGCTGTCAAAGTTTTCCAACTCACTGGAAGCGGCGGTTTCATCTCTTTCCCTGCCCGCAGACATGCGAGCAGGGAAAGAGATGAAATGATTGCTCCTGCTCAGAGGGAGCTGCCTTTCCAGCAGCTTCCTCCATGCGGCAGCAAGGCCTGCTCCTGCAGGAGAAGGGGTACCCCCTTGGACCATGGGGGCCTTGAGACTCCCCCCACATTCCTGGGGAAAAGAGCAGAAAGAGGCAAAATAAGGGTCAGAAATGAGCAGAAAAAGTCAAAATAAAGGTGAGAAACCAGCAGAAAGAGGCAGAATAAAGGTCAGTAATGAGCAGAAAGAGTCAAAATAAAGGTGAGAAACCAGCAGAAAGAGGCAGAATAAAGGTCAGCAATGAGCAGAAAGAGTCAAAATAAAGGTGAGAAACCAGCAGAAAGAGGCAGAATAAAGGTCAGCAACAAGCAGAAAGAGGCAAAATAATGGTGAGAAACGAGCAGAAAGAGGCAGAATAAAGGTCAGAAGGGAGCACAAAGAGGTAGAATAAAGTTCAGAAAGGAGCAGAAAGAGGCAAAATAAAGGTCAGAAGGGAGCACAAAGAGGTAGAATAAAGTTCAGAAACGAGCAGAAAGAGGCAAAATAGCGAGCAGAAACCAGCACCAAGAGGCAAAAAAAGGTGAAGGAAGAAAGAGGCAAAATAAGGTCAGAACCTAGCAGAAAGAAGCAGAATAAAGGTCAGAAGGGCGCAGAAAGAGATAGACTAAAGGTCAAAAACTAGCAGAAAGAGGCAAAATAAAGGTGAGAAACGAGCAGAAAGGTAAAATAAAGGTCAGCAATGAGCAAAAAATCAGAATACAGGTGAAAAACTAGCAGAAGAGAGGCAAAATAAAAGTCAGGAAAGAGCAGAAAGAGGCAAAATAATGCTGAGAAAAAGAGCAGAAAGAGGCAAAATAAAGGTGAGAAATGAGCATAAAGACGCAACATAAAGATCAGCAATGAGCAGAAAGAGGCAAAATAAAGGTGAGAAACTACCAGAAACAGGCAGAACAAAGGTCAGAAACTAGCAGAAAAACGGAAAATAGAGGTCAGAAACGAGCAGCAAGAGGCAGAATAAAGGTCAGAAACGAGCAGAAAGAGGAGGAATGAAGGTCAGAAACGAGCAGAAAGAGGCAGAATAAAGGTCAGAAGGGAGCAGAAAGAGGCAGAATACAGGTTATAAGGAAGCAAAAAGAGGCAGAATAGAGGTCAGAAACCTGCAGAAAGAGGCAGAATAAGGGACGGAAATTAGCAGAAAGAGGCAAAATAAAAGTCAGAAGTAAGCAGACAGAGGCAAAATAATGGGGAGAATGAGCAGAAAGAGGCAAAATAGATGTCAGAATGAGCAGCAAAGGCAAAATAGAGGTTAGAAACGAGCAGCAAGAGGCAGAATAAAGCTCAAGAGCGAGAAGAAAGAGGCAAAATGACGGGCAGAATGAGTGGAAAGAGGCAAAATAGAGGGCAGGAGCGACGAAAGAAGAGGCAGAAAAACAAGCAGAAAACGAGCAGAAAAGGCACAAAACTGAAGGCAGCAGAGGGTAGCTGACTACAGGTAAGCTAGACAGGAGGACCTTCACAGGGAGAGCTGGCACGAGGAGCTGCTCCTGTGTGCCCCCTACGTTTTTACCATGCACTCACTGATTCACTCATACATTCATGCACCCACTCACAGACCCATTCATGCATCCACAGACAGACCCACTCAGAGACTCACACATTCACTGACAGACAGTCAGACACTCATGCACCTACTCACAGATCCATTCAAGCATTGATTCACCCCCTCACAGACCCGATGAGAGACTCACACACCCACTCACACACCCACTCACACACTCATACATCTACTCACAGACCCACTCAGAGACTCACACACCTACTCACAGACCCACTCAAACACTCACATACCCACTCACAGACCCACTCAGAGACTCTCACATGCTCTCACAGACCCACTCAGACACCCATGTTACAATTCACAGACCCTCTCAGAGACTCATACACCCATTCACAGATCCACTCAGAAAGTCACACACCCCTTGACTGACTCATTCAGATACTCACTCACCCACTCACAGACCCACTCAGATACTCACAGACTCATCCATCCACTCACAGATTCACTAAGACACTCATGCACCCACTCACAGACCCACTCAGACACTCACACATCCAGTCACAGACCCACTCAGAGACTCATGCACTCACTCACAGAATAACTCAAAGACTCATACTCACTCACAGACCCACTCCCACACCCACTCACAAACCCACTTAGACACTCACACATCCACTCACAGACCTACTCAGACATTCCCACACCCACTGGCAGACCCATTCAGACACTCTAACACTCACTCACAGACTTACTGAGACACTCATGCACTCACTCGCACACTCACTGTCAAAGGTTACTAGTTACATTTAGGAAATAAAATTTAAAAAACCTTAGATATTCAGTTAAAAATTCAAAGGTTATAGGGATGTTACAGTTAGGAAGCAACATTAAAAAAACTTAAAAATTCACTGAAAACTCCTAAGGTTACAGGGACGTTATAGTTAGGAAAAATAATGTTAAAAAACCTTAGAAATTCACTTAAAAAAAGGTTACAGGGACGTAATAGTTAGGCTCAGATTTCACTCGCACACCACCAGTGAAATTCAACAGTTATAGTTAGCTGAGCTAATTTTAGCTTACGCCCCGCAATGCTCTGCTTATGACCTCACATGTTACATCACTCATGACATGGCCAGTGACATAGTTATAGTTATCCAAAAAGAGTGACAGAGTGCACACCGATTTTTTCAAAAGTTTATCATATAGTTATAGTTATCTCACAAAACTATAACTCATGCCCTAAGGTAACAATATTTTTATTGCAAATGTTTCAGTGATATCATCAATGATGTTATAGAAGATGTCATAACTGATGTAATACATAGTGTAATTAGCAGTGATGGAAAGGATGTGAGTTATAATTACCTTAGGACAAAAGTCCGTGGTCAGGGGATTGGGCGCATAGCCCGGCTGCGGTCAGGCCCTTTGGCCAACACCCCACATGGAGCCAACCCCATGCTGTGTACAGTCTTTGGGCCACAGGCCCTGTGGCCAAGCCACCAAAGGCAGCCAATCCGCGGGCCACCTCCCGGGCTGCTTTTGGCCCATTCCCAGGTGCATTTTTTAGGGGAAGGGGCAAGGGGCAGCTATGCCCCATTGCAGTGGCCTGGTAAAATATTTCAGCTGGAGGGGGCACACGCCCCCCTCCGCAGGCCTATTTTGGGCCTGGGGACCTCATCCCCCAGGGCCCAGCACCATATTTAATGAGAAGGGGACAAGTGTCCCCCTCCTTGGGCTGATTGTTGCCCTGGGAACCCATCCCCCGGGGCCCAGTACATTTAGTTGGGAGGGGGGTATGTGGCCCTCCTCCCCAGGCCATTTTTGCTCATAGGGACCCCATCCCCCACAGCTCACCACTATATTTATGGGGGATGGGGACACGCAGACCCCCTCCCCAGGCCATTTTTGCCCTGGGGCATCTCATTCTCCTGGGGCCTGCCATATTCCAAAGGGGGAGGGAGCACGCAGCCCCCTCTTGCTGGGCTGTATTTGGCCCCGGGGACCCCATCTACTGTGGCCTGGCCAATGTCCAAAGGGAGAGGGATGCCACACAGCCCCCCTCCCAGGTCATTTTTGGCCCGAGGACCATATGCCCCGGGGCCTGGGAAAAAAGGGTGGGTGCCCTGGTGGCCACACAGGGCACCCACTACAGTATGGTTGGGGGCTGCTGGGGGAGCCCCAAAACCCCTGCAGCCCCAGACAGCTCTCTGCCTCCAGCGGGAACCAGCATTGCTCTCACCCTTAGGGAGCTGCTAAAAATGCTGCTCCCTGTGAGCGGCAGCAATCATATCATCTGTTTCCCTGCCTTCTGTGCTAGTAGGCAAACTTATGAAAAGTTCGTTCCATGCTGGTGGGAGCATTTTCCATACTCCTGCCCACTGGGAGCAAACTTGGTGTTTGCTCCCACTTGGTGGGAATTTTGAAAATTGCTCCCACCCAGCGTGAGCAAACACAGGTTTTCCTGCTCACATCAATGTGGACAGGGAAACCGCTATATCCCGGGGTGGGCACCCCAGGACATAGCATGAGCCAGCCCTGGAGAATGGGGTCCCATTGGCCGTTACTGGCGCAGGGAGGGGGACCATGTGGCCCCCCTCCCAGTTTCATATATAGCCAGGCCCCAGGGGATGGGGTCCCCAGGGGCAAAATCTGTCTTGGAAGGGGGACTGTGCGCCCGCCCCCTTTTTCACTACAGCCGGGACCCGGGGGATTAGGTCCCCAGGGCAAAAACGGCCCGGGAGGGGGGCTGCATGTCCCCCCTCAACTGTTTTCGTTCATCAGAGCACTGGGGCCAAAATCTGGATGGGGAAGGGGGCCGCGAAGCCTCCCTCCCCCTTCTCAATATGGGCCAAAATCAGCCTGGGGAGGGGGTATATGCATCTCCGTCCCCCAAATATATATCAATGTTTTCTTTGGTAACAGGCCCACCAGGGGGCTTAAAGAATATCAAGGACATTCTCCGGGCCACCGTGGGACTTAAGAAAAAAACAAGCGCATGAGACTGCGCTTGTTTTCTTTAAAATAATTGCAGCAGATCCTCCGCTAATTCACAGCAAAGTTTAAAAAAAAAAATGTTTTTGGTCCCAAGTGGGGTCTCTATTGGACCCCACCACCAGGCCTAGGGGCTCAGGGTATTCCTACCCTGTCCCCTTGTGCTTTTTCTTTTTTACTTTTTTCTTGGGACTCGGCTGAGTTTGAGTCCCAAGATGGCTGTCACCACTTCCTGATTAAAGTGGTGGCAGTCAATTGTATTGCTGTTGGCACGTGGCTCCGCAGATCTACAGCAGAGGATCCACGTCTCTAGACATACATAAATCTTTTTTCTTTAATAACTCCAAAACTACTAAACAGATTTACACCAAATTGCAAAAGCATTCTTTCTTGACCAAGTTCTAGCTTTCTGCCAAATTTATTGTAATTCCGTTCAGTGTTTTGGGCTGAAATAGTGTCTAAAACCCTTATAGGAAATTGCATTTGGAAAACGTGTTTTGGGTCCACCTTTTTCTCAGCCCTGTTTGACAAATAACACCAAACTTTCCAAACAGCAGCTGAAGTGAATGGCAAACTAGTTTGGAGAATTTCGTGAAGATTCATCAAACTGAGCCAAAGTTATTAACAAAACAAAAAATTCTCATGGCATGACTGATGACTTCTCAAATGACATCACTGATAACATCACTGATGGCATCATCCACAGAACCACTAACACATCCACTCATACACCCACACAAATACTCATATACTTACTCACACACCCATACAACCACTCACACATCTACTCACTGATCCATAGAGCTACTCACACATCCACTCACTCATCCATACAGCCACTCACACAGCTGCTCACTTTCCATACACATACCCACACAGCCACTCACTCACTCATACAGTCACTCACACAGCCACTCCCTCACCCATACAGCTACTCACACACCCACTAATTTACCCATACAACCACTCACATACCGAGTCACTCACTTATACAGGCTCTCAACAGAGCCACTCACTCACCCTTACAACCACTCAGAGGGCCACTCACACACCCATACAAGCAATCACAGATGTACTCACTAACCCATACAGTCACTCACATAGACACTCACTTTCCAATACAGCCACTCACACAACCAATCAATTAAAGAAAAACACACTCAAACAGCTACTCAGTCTGCCATACAGCCCCTTACACACACAGCCACTCACCCATACAGCCACTCACACAGCCACTTAGTCACTGATACAGCCACTTACATATACACTCACAGACCCATACGGTCACTCACACACCCACTCACTTACCTATACAGCCACTCACACACCCACTCACTCAACAATACAGACACTTATACACCCACTCACTCATCCATAGAGCTACTCACACACCCGCTCACTCAACATACAACCACTCACACAGCCACTCACATAATATGTGTTAGAAATAGTGTTACTTATTAGTGGTACACATAGTATAGTCATTTAACTTTTGCAGTACCTTAGTATACCTTAGTATAGTAGCTGTTTAACACTCATAAACGTTTGAAAACACTCACAATCACTGGATGATGTCATCAGTGATGTCATTTGAAATGTCATCAGTGATGTCATGAGTGATATCACTGACCATGTCATGAGTGATGTAATATGTGAGGTCATAAGCAGTGCATTGCAGGGGTGTAAGTTATAGTTAGCTCAGGTAACACTAACTGCTAAATTTCACTCGTTTTGTACAAGTGAAATCTGAGCCTAACTATGACGTCCATGTAACCATTTTTTTCAGTGAATTTCAAAGGTTTTTTAAATTCTATGTCCTAACTATAACGTCCCTGTAACCTTTGTTTTTTTCACTGAACTTCTAGGGTTTTTTAACAGTAAGCAAAGGTGCCCGTCATAAGGCATGGTGGGGGGGCTGGACGCAGGGCCTGTCCCGGCATTGTGCTGCCCCACCCAAGCTTGCTGCTCCTGGTGCCCCTCCTCCTTGCCATCCATTTCCAAGTCCATGCCACTGCTCCCTCATTAGCCCTGTTTGGCTGTTGTTCTGCCACTGCCCTTATCGCCTGCACTGAACAGTTAGCTTGCTGCCCCATCTACCTCCTCCCTACAATCTGTTGTTCGAGTCCATCACCATCCCCCTCCCTCCTGCTTTGCCTGGTCCAGTGTGCTACCACTGCCCTCCATTTAGCTTGATGTCCCTTCTCACTCCTCCTGCCCTCCGTTGCCCAATTCTATGCCCCGTCATTGTCCTTCTGCCTAGCTCCTGGGCTTCGCTTGCTCCCGCTACTCTCCTTCCCCCTGCCCTCCGATGTCTGTGTGCTTGCCCCTGCTCCCTCCTTTTTACCCACCATGTTCCATGGACCTGCCACTGCCCTTCCTATCTACTCTGAGTATCCTGTTGAGCTGCCACTGACCCTCCCACCTGTCTAGCATGGTCAGATTGCTACCACATGTCTCTGCCACTTCCACACTGTCTGTCTGAGTTCCATGCCCTTATCCCCTTGCTTCTCTCCTCCGTGGTCTATTTTGCTGCCACATCCTTCAGCCCTCCATGCTCTGTTGTGCTGTAACTGCTCCTCCTGCCTGCCCTGCATGATCTTTTGTAAAGCCCCTTCACCTGTCCTCTCTTGTCTGTGTCCAGCCTCTAACCCTCCCTTCTGTCCTTCATGGTCCCTTGTACATGCCCCTGCCCCTCCTTCATGCCCACCATGGCACTTGTGCTGCCACTAACCCCCCCGCTTGCCAAGCATGGTCTTCTGTGCTGCCACAGCCCCTCCTACCTGCCATGTGTTGTCAGCTTGCTGCCCCTGACCACCTCCCACCTTTCCTCCATTGTCTGTGTGTATGCCATTATAGTCTCCCTGTTTCCCTCCACGGGGTGTTGTGCTTCAAGTGCCCATCCCGCTCTCCATAGTCAGCTTGCTGCTCCTGCCTTACCCCCTACCCTCTGTTTTTTAATGTTCAGACCCCTGTCCCCTCCCTCCTGCTTTGTCTGGTCCGTGTTGTGCCCCTGCACCCTCCCTCCTGCCCTTCATGGTCCGTTATGCTGCAACTGTCCCTCTTGTCTGTCCTGTATGGTCAGCTTGTTGCCTTTGCCTCTTTGCCCCTCTGCTCTCTGTTGTCCATGTGCATGGCCCTGTCCCCTCCTTATTGCATTCCATGGTCCGTTGTGCTGCACTGCCTTCCTGCTTGCCCTGTGTGGTGTATTTTACTGCTGCTACCCCTGTCTTGTAAGGTCAGTTTGGTGCTCCTGCCCATCTCCCTCTTGCCCTCTGTTATCCAAGTCCATGTCCCTACCCCATTCCTCCTGCCCTCCTTAATCCAATGCATCATACTTGCCAACACTTTGAACTTGGTAAGAGGAGATTTTGAAAAAAAACGTGGGGAATTGATTTTCCCCATTGACTTACATTGAAAAAGAAGATTTTAGGCAGGAGACAGATAAAATAAAGCCCTTTTGGCCTTAAAAACATCGAGAGTCTCCTGGCTGAATCAGGTCTGTTGGCATGTATGGTTGTACTGACACTGTCTCTTCCTTCTGCCCTCAGTGTTCTGTTATATTGCCACAACCTCTCTTGACTATCCTGCATGGTTGGCTTGTTGCCCCTGCCCCCCTTTCCCCTGCCCTCCATAGTCCATTGTGCTGCCACTGCCCTTCCCGCCTGCCCAGCGAGGTCAACTTTTTGCCTCTGCACCCTTCTCCCTGTCCTCAATTATCCAAGTCCATGCCCTTGACCTCTGCCTCCCAATAGTATTCTAATGAACAACTAGATTGCTGACATTCTATATTTATTACAAAAGTGTGGCATGGCTGATGTAATCTTGATGTAATCAAAACTGTAATACCTAAAGTATTTTCTTTAGAAATTGTAAAAATGAGAGGGTCTTATTCCCATAGAAATTATGGCTAGAGCTCTAAAAAACTAAAATGAGGACACATTTTCTGAGTTGTCAAATAGTGACAAAGCACTTTTAGATTATTTGCTATCTTTATGTTTTTTTGTCCTTTTGATCACTTGATTATATTTTACACTTAGGGGAGAGGACGTGGTGTTACGGCCAGAGCTGCAGACTTTTGTAACTGGGGAACCAGGTTCGAAATTCGCCATCAGTGTGGACAGGGTCCGCTAGGCGTTAGATTAGGCCCCACTGCATGGTTCAAATAAGGTAACACTCACTCTGGAGAACTGTTGTTGGCTAAGGCCATGAACGACCTTAAGCCCCTATAATTTATATCCTCTGCCACCCCCGGCCGTGGGATTGAACAGTGAGTGCATTGTAGGGTAGAGGCAACGCTGCTTACGCCTCTTCTCACTCACTCCAGCTGCTGATCCTTCGAGGTGTGTCTGATGGTCTGATGGGATGCCTCCTGCTTCGAGTTCAGCGTTCTCCTCAGTGTCCTCAGTGTCATGGTTTCCCTCCACTTCCTTGAACCACAAGATGTTTCTTACCAGTGTGCAGTGTCCAGGCCGCACTGTGACCTCTATTGATCTTGACCACCTCCCACACCTTGGGCTCTTAAGGTGTCCTAAACGTCCAGCCTGGGGTTCGATCCTTCATAATGACCCTGGCCCGATCTGCAGGGTGGGTTCCTTTGCTCATCCATGTCGACTGGCCTTGTCATTCATCTTCAGTCTTCTCCTTTGGCTGCTTCCACGTCTAACTCCGCTGGTTGCCACTCCGGGTCTTGCGGGATGCTGTTCCCAGGGGGTCGTTTGAACAGCAAATTTGTCAGAGCACAATTGGTTGTGCTGTGGAGAGTTGTCTGTAGGCCCATAGGAATTGCTGTAGACAACATTCTGTGTCTTCTCTTTGATCAACCCCTATCCGAAGAACTTTGTTTAAGGTCCTCATAAATCTTTCAACTTTGCCGTTGGCTTGAGGCCAATGAGGGGTAATTCTTCTGAACGGGGCCCATTGTCTGACATCACTTGTTCTGGCAGCCCCAGCAACGCGAAGATCTTTTCCAAGACTGGCCGAACATGTGAAAATGCTGTGGACTGCACCAGTTCTACCACAGGGAATTTTGAGTATGAGTCCACTATCACTACCATGGTACACCCATCAGCGAAACTCTCAAAGCCTATGCTGGTTTTAGCTAGGGGTGGCTGGATAACTCCACTCCGCCGCTTTTTTGGAGCTTTTATGATTCCGCGCTCCACTTGGAGTGCGGGTTTGGCAAAAAAACTCTGCTAATCGCCGGTGTAGCAGAGTTATGGCTCATCTCCTTCTCCCCTCTAAAGACTTCACTCTTGAATCTTCATTGTCCCGCCCTTTCAGGCTTCACAGGCGTCTAACTCATGAGAGGGGTCTGCCAGAAGAAGGGCAACTTTCGCTGAGAACATCTGTTCCCGCCCTACGGTGCTGTTGTGACTGGCGCTGCTGAGAGGAGCACCTGCCTGGAGAAGGGCAACTTCGCTCAGAGTTGCTTCCTGCAGCACTGTCATTTTTTTTTAACGCAATACCAAAGGGGATGATGGACGGAGGGATAGAGACAAATCAAACACTCACCCCCAGTCAACTGATCTGGGTTTAATCCATCATCATTCTTTAGCTCACTCCACCACCCCAGTTCAGACATGGCCATATGCAAATCAGTCTGACCCTGTGCCTCATGGGAACAGTCCAGCCCGAACTGCCAAGCCATGTCTTCCCTGGACCCGGAAACAAGCATCCTGGGACTGGTTTCGGGTTCAAAACCCTCATCAGCCAGGCTATCTTGAATCCAGTTGCAAAGTGAGCAAGGGACCCACGTCTGGGCATACCCCTGCCAACTTAGGGCGAACAAGCGATACCAAAGGGGATGATGGACGGAGCGTTAGAGCAAATCAAACACTCACCCCCAGTCAACTGATCTGGGTTTCATCCATCATCATTCTTTAGCTCACTCCACCACCCCAGTTCAGACATGGCCATATGCAAATCAGTCTGACCCTGTGCCTCATGGGAACAGTCCAGCCCGAACTGCCAAGCCATGTCTTCCCTGGACCGGAAACAAGCATCCTGGGACCGGTTTCGGGTTCAAAACCCTCATCAGCAGGCTATCTTGAATCCAGTGGCAAAGTGAGCAAGGGATCCACGTCTGGGCATACCCTGCCAACTTAGGGCGAACAAAGCGATACCAAAGGGGATGATGGACGGAGCGTTAGAGCAAATCAAACACTCACCCCCAGTCAACTGATCTGGGTTTAATCCATCATCATTCTTTAGTTCACTCCACCACCCCAGTTCAGACATGGCCATATGCAAATCAGTCTGACCCTGTGCCTCATGGGAACAGTCCAGCCCGAACTGCCAAGCCATGTCTTCCCTGGACCGGAAACAAGCATCCTGGGACCGGTTTCGGGTTCAAAACCCTCATCAGCCAGGCTATCTTGAATCCAGTGGCAAAGTGAGCAAGGGACCCACGTCTGGGCATACCCTGCCAACTTAGGGCGAACAAAGCGATACCAAAGGGGATGATGGACGTAGCGTTAGAGCAAATCAAACACTCACCCCCAGTCAACTGATCTGGGTTTAATCCATCATCATTCTTTAGCTCACTCCACCACCCCAGTTCAGACATGGCTATATGCAAATCAGTCTGACCCTGTGCCTCATGGGAACAGTCCAGCCCGAACTGCCAAGCCATGTCTTCCTGGACCAGAAACAAGCATCCTGGGACCGGTTTCGGGTTCAAAACCCTCCTCAGCGAGGCTATCTTGAAACCAGTGGCAAAGTGAGCAAGGGACCCACGTCTGGGCATACCCTGCCAACTTAGGGCGAACAAAGCGATACCAAAGGGGATGATGGACGGAGCGTTAGAGCAAATCAAACACTCACCCCCAGTCAACTGATCTGGGTTTAATCCATCATCATTCTTTAGCTCACTCCACCACCCCAGTTCAGACATGGCCATATGTAAATCAGTCTGACCCTGTGCCTCATGGGAACAGTCCAGCCCGAACTGCCAAGCCATGTCTTCCCTGGACCGGAAACCAGCATCCTGGGACCGGTTTCGGGTTCAAAACCCTCATCAGTCAGGCTATCTTGAATCTAGTGGCAAAGTGAGCAAGGGACCCACGTCTGGGCATACCCTGCCAGCTTAGGGCGAACAAGCGATACCAAAGGGGATGATGGACGGAGCGTTAGAGCAAATCAAACACTCACCCCAGTCAACTGATCTGGTTTTAAACCATCATCATTCTTTAGCTCACTCCACCACCCCAGTTCAGACATGGCCATATGCAAATCAGTATGACCCTGTGCCTCATGGGAACAGTCCAGCCCGAACTGCCAAGCCATGTCTTCCCTGGACAGGAAACAAGCATCCTGGGACCGGTTTCGGGTTCAAAACCCTCATCAGGCAGGCTATCTTGAATCCAGTGGCAAAGTGAGCAAGGGACCCACGTCTGGGCATACCCTGCCAACTTAGGGCGAACAAATCGATACCACTGGAATCAAGCTATCCTGGCTGAAGAGGGGTGAAACCCCGAAACCGGACCTAGGATGCTTGTTTCCAGTCCAGGGAGGGCCTGGCTTGGCAGTTCGGGCTGGACTGTTCCCATGAGGCACAGGGTCAAGACTGATTTTCATATGGCTGGGTCCAAACTGGAATGGCATGGTGAGCAAGAAAACGATGGATTTAGGCCCAGATCTCTGTACTGGGGTGAATGTATGACATTGTTCTGCATTCTGTCCATCAACTGTTGTTTTTGCATTTGTCACCCCGAGTGGGACGGGTATGCCCAGACGTGGGTCCCGTGCTCTCCATGCCACTGGAATCAAGCTATCCTGGCTGAAGAGGGTGAAACCCGAAACCGGTCCTAGGATGCTTGTTTCCAGTCCAGGGAGGACCTGGCTTGGCAGTTCGGGCTGGACTGTTCCCATGAGGCACAGGGTCAAGACTGATTTGCATATGGCTGGGTCCAAACTGGAATGGCATGGTGAGCAAAAAAACGATGGATTTAGGCCCAGATCTCTGTACTGGGGTGAATGTATGACATTGTTCTGCATTCTGTCCATCAACTGTTGTTTTTGCATTTGTCACCCTGAGTGGGACGGGTATGCCCAGACGTGGGTCCCGTGCTCTCCATGCCACTGGAATCAAGCTATCCTGGCTGAAGAGGGGTGAAACCCGAAACCGGTCCTAGGATGCTTGTTTCCAGTCCAGGAGGACCTGGCTTGGCAGTTCGGGCTGGACTGTTCCCATGAGGCACAGGGTCAAGACTGATTTGCATATGGCTGGGTCCAAACTGGAATGGCATGGTGAGCAAAAAAACGATGGATTTAGGCCCAGATCTCTGTACTGGGGTGAATGTATGACATTGTTCTGCATTCTGTCCATCAACTGTTGTTTTTGCATTTGTCACCCCGAGTGGGACGGGTATGCCCAGACGTGGGTCCCGTGCTCTCCATGCCACTGGAATCAAGCTATCCTGGCTGAAGAGGGGTGAAACCCGAAACCGGTCCTAGGATGCTTGTTTCCAGTCCAGGGAGGACCTGGCTTGGCAGTTCGGGCTGGACTGTTCCCATGAGGCACAGGGTCAAGACTGATTTGCATATGGCTGGGTCCAAACTGGAATGGCATGGTGAGCAAAAAAACGATGGATTTAGGCCCAGATCTCTGTACTGGGGTGAATGTATGACATTGTTCTGCATTCTGTCCATCAACTGTTGTTTTTGCATTTGTCACCCCGAGTGGGACGGGTATGCCCAGACGTGGGTCCCGTGCTCTCCATGCCACTGGAATCAAGCTATCCTGGCTGAAGAGGGTGAAACCCCGAAACCGGTCCTAGGATGCTTGTTTCCAGTCCAGGGAGGACCTGGCTTGGCAGTTCGGGCTGGACTGTTCCCATGAGGCACAGGGTCAAGACTGATTTGCATATGGCTGGGTCCAAACTGGAATGGCATGGTGAGCAAAAAAACGATGGATTTAGGCCCAGATCTCTGTACTGGGGTGAATGTATGACATTGTTCTGCATTCTGTCCATCAACTGTTGTTTTTGCATTTGTCACCCCGAGTGGGACGGGTATGCCCAGACGTGGTTCCCGTGCTCTCCATGCCACTGGAATCAAGCTATCCTGGCTGAAGAGGGGTGAAACCCCGAAACCGGTCCTAGGATGCTTGTTTCCAGTCCAGGGAGGACCTGGCTTGGCAGTTCGGGCTGGACTGTTCCCATGAGGCACAGGGTCAAGACTGATTTGCATATGGCTGGGTACAAACTGGAATGGCATGGTGAGCAAAAAAACGATGGATTTAGGCCCAGATCTCTGTACTGGGGTGAATGTATGACATTGTTCTGCATTCTGTCCATCAACTGTTGTTTTTGCATTTGTCACCCCGAGTGGGACGGGTATGCCCAGACGTGGGTCCCGTGCTCTCCATGCCACTGGAATCAAGCTATCCTGGCTGAAGAGGGGTGAAACCCCGAAACCGGTCCTAGGATGCTTGTTTCCAGTCCAGGGAGGACCTGGCTTGGCAGTTCGGGCTGGACTGTTCCCATGAGGCACAGGGTCAAGACTGATTTGCATATGGCTGGGTCCAAACTGGAATGGCATGGTGAGCAAAAAAACGATGGATTTAGGCCCAGATCTCTGTACTGGGGTGAATGTATGACATTGTTCTGCATTCTGTCCATCAACTGTTGTTTTTGCATTTGTCACCCCGAGTGGGACGGGTATGCCCAGACGTGGGTCCCGTGCTCTCCATGCCACTGGAATCAAGCTATCCTGGCTGAAGAGGGTGAAACCCTGAAACCGGTCCTAGGATGCTTGTTTCCAGTCCAGGGAGGACCTGGCTTGGCAGTTCGGGCTGGACTGTTCCCATGAGGCACAGGGTCAAGACTGATTTGCATATGGCTGGGTCCAAACTGGAATGGCATGGTGAGCAAAAAAACGATGGATTTAGGCCCAGATCTCTGTACTGGGGTGAATGTATGACATTGTTCTGCATTCTGTCCATCAACTGTTGTTTTTGCATTTGTCACCCCGAGTGGGACGGGTATGCCCAGACGTGGGTCCCGTGCTCTCCATGCCACTGGAATCAAGCTATCCTGGCTGAAGAGGGGTGAAACCCGAAACCGGTCCTAGGATGCTTGTTTCCAGTCCAGGGAGGACCTGGCTTGGCAGTTCGGGCTGGACTGTTCCCATGAGGCACAGGGTCAAGACTGATTTGCATATGGCTGGGTCCAAACTGGAATGGCATGGTGAGCAAAAAAACGATGGATTTAGGCCCAGATCTCTGTACTGGGGTGAATGTATGACATTGTTCTGCATTCTGTCCATCAACTGTTGTTTTTGCATTTGTCACCCGAGTGGGACGGGTATGCCCAGACGTGGGTCCCGTGCTCTCCATGCCACTGGAATCAAGCTATCCTGGCTGAAGAGGGGTGAAACCCTGAAACCGGTCCTAGGATGCTTGTTTCCAGTCCAGGGAGGACCTGGCTTGGCAGTTCGGGCTGGACTGTTCCCATGAGGCACAGGGTCAAGACTGATTTGCATATGGCTGGGTCCAAACTGGAATGGCATGGTGAGCAAAAAAACGATGGATTTAGGCCCAGATCTCTGTACTGGGGTGCATGTATGACATTGTTCTGCATTCTGTCCATCAACTGTTGTTTTTGCATTTGTCACCCCGAGTGGGACGGGTATGCCCAGACGTGGGTCCCGTACTCTCCATGCCACTGGAATCAAGCTATCCTGCCTGAAGAGGGGTGAAACCCCGAAACCGGTCCTAGGATGCTTGTTTCCAGTCCAGGGAGGACCTGGCTTGGCAGTTCGGGCTGGACTGTTCCCATGAGGCACAGGGTCAATACTGATTTGCATATGGCTGGGTCCAAACTGGAATGGCATGGTGAGCAAAAAAACGATGGATTTAGGCCCAGATCTATGTACTGTGAATGTATGACATTGTTCTGCATTCTGTCAATCAACTGTTGTTTTTGCATTTGTCACCCCGAGTGGGACGGGTATGCCCAGACGTGGGTCCCGTGCTCTCCATGCCACTGGAATCAAGCTATCCTGGCTGAAGAGGGGTGAAACCCCAAACCGGTCCTAGGATGCTTGTTTCCAGTCCAGGGAGGACCTGGCTTGGCAGTTCGGGCTGGACTGTTCCCATGAGGCACAGGGTCAAGACTGATTTGCATATGGCTGGGTCCAAACTGGAATGGCATGGTGAGCAAAAAAACGATGGATTTAGGCCCAGATCTTTGTACTGGGGTGAATGTATGACATTGTTCTGCATTCTGTCCATCAACTGTTGTTTTTGCATTTGTCACGCCGAGTGGGACGGGTATGCCCAGACGTGGGTCCCGTGCTCTCCATGCCACTGGAATCAAGCTATCCTGGCTGAAGAGGGGTGAAACCCCGAAACCGGTCCTAGGATGCTTGTTTCCACTCCAGGGAGGACCTGGCTTGGCAGTTCGGGCTGGACTGTTCCCATGAGGCACAGGGTCAAGACTGATTTGCATATGGCTGGGTCCAAACTGGAATGGCATGGTGAGCAAAAAAACGATGGATTTAGGCCCAGATCTCTGTACTGGGGTGAATGTATGACATTGTTCTGCATTCTGTCCATCAACTGTTGTTTTTGCATTTGTCACCCCGAGTGGGACGGGTATGCCCAGACGTGGGTCCCGTGCTCTCCATGCCACTGGAATCAAGCTATCCTGGCTGAAGAGGGGTGAAACCCTGAAACCGGTCCTAGGATGCTTGTTTCCAGTCGAGGGAGGACCTGGCTTGGCAGTTCGGGCTGGACTGTTCCCATGAGGCACAGGGTCAAGACTGATTTGCATATGGCTGGGTCCAAACTGGAATGGCATGGTGAGCAAAAAAACGATGGATTTAGGCCCAGATCTCTGTACTGGGGTGAATGTATGACATTGTTCTGCATTCTGTCCATCAACTGTTGTTTTTGCATTTGTCACCCCGAGTGGGACGGGTATGCCCAGACGTGGGTCCCGTGCTCTCCATGCCACTGGAATCAAGCTATCCTGGCTGAAGAGGGTGAAACCCCAAAACCGGTCCTAGGATGCTTGTTTCCAGTCCAGGGAGGACCTGGCTTGGCAGTTCGGGCTGGACTGTTCCCATGAGGCACAGGGTCAAGACTGATTTGCATATGGCTGGGTCCAAACTGGAATGGCATGGTGAGCAAAAAAACGATGGATTTAGGCCCAGATCTCTGTACTGGGGTGAATGTATGACATTGTTCTGCATTCTGTCCATCAACTGTTGTTTTTGCATTTGTCACCCCGAGTGGGACGGGTATGCCCAGACGTGGGTCCCGTGCTCTCCATGCCAGTGGAATCAAGCTATCCTGGCTGAAGAGGGGTAAAACACCGAAACCGGTCCTAGGATGCTTGTTTCCAGTCCAGGGAGGACCTGGCTTGGCAGTTCGGGCTGGACTGTTCCCATGAGGCACAGGGTCAAGACTGATTTGCATATGGCTGGGTCCAAACTGGAATGGCATGGTGAGCAAAAAAACGATGGATTTAGGCCCAGATCTCTGTACTGGGGTGAATGTATGACATTGTTCTGCATTCTGTCCATCAACTGTTGTTTTTGCATTTGTCACCCCGAGTGGGACGGGTATGCCCAGACGTGGGTCCCGTGCTCTCCATGCCACTGGAATCAAGCTATCCTGGCTGAAGAGGGGTGAAACCCCGAAACCGGTCCTAGGATGCTTGTTTCCAGTCCAGGGAGGACCTGGCTTGGCAGTTCGGGCTGGACTGTTCCCATGAGGCACAGGGTCAAGACTGATTTGCATATGGCTGGGTCCAAACTGGAATGGCATGGTGAGCAAAAAAACGATGGATTTAGGCCCAGATCTCTGTACTGGGGTGAATGTATGACATTGTTCTGCATTCTGTCCATCAACTGTTGTTTTTGCATTTGTCACCCCGAGTGGGACGGGTATGCCCAGACGTGGGTCCCGTGCTCTCCATGCCACTGGAATCAAGCTATCCTGGCTGAAGAGGGGTGAAACCCCGAAACCGGTCCTAGGATGCTTGTTTCCAGTCCAGGGAGGACCTGGCTTGGCAGTTCGGGCTGGACTGTTCCCATGAGGCACAGGGTCAAGACTGATTTGCATATGGCTGGGTCCAAACTGGAATGGCATGGTGAGCAAAAAAACGATGGATTTAGGCCCAGATCTCTGTACTGGGGTGAATGTATGACATTGTTCTGCATTCTGTCCATCAACTGTTGTTTTTGCATTTGTCACCCCGAGTGGGACGGGTATGCCCAGACGTGGGTCCCGTGCTCTCCATGCCACTGGAATCAAGCTATCCTGGCTGAAGAGGGGTGAAACCCTGAAACCGGTCCTAGGATGCTTGTTTCCAGTCCAGGGAGGACCTGGCTTGGCAGTTCGGGCTGGACTGTTCCCATGAGGCACAGGGTCAAGACTGATTTGCATATGGCTGGGTCCAAACTGGAATGGCATGGTGAGCAAAAAAACGATGGATTTAGGCCCAGATCTCTGTACTGGGGTGAATGTATGACATTGTTCTGCATTCTGTCCATCAACTGTTGTTTTTGCATTTGTCACCCCGAGTGGGACGGGTACGCCCAGACGTGGGTCCCGTGCTCTCCATGCCACTGGAATCAAGCTATCCTGGCTGAAGAGGGTGAAACCCCGAAACCGGTCCTAGGATGCTTGTTTCCAGTCCAGGGAGGACCTGGCTTGGCAGTTCGGGCTGGACTGTTCCCATGAGGCACAGGGTCAAGACTGATTTGCATATGGCTGGGTCCAAACTGGAATGGCATGGTGAGCAAAAAAACGATGGATTTAGGCCCAGATCTCTGTACTGGGGTGAATGTATGACATTGTTCTGCATTCTGTCCATCAACTGTTGTTTTTGCATTTGTCACCCCGAGTGGGACGGGTATGCCCAGACGTGGGTCCCGTGCTCTCCATGCCACTGGAATCAAGCTATCCTGGCTGAAGAGGGGTGAAACCCTGAAACCGGTCCTAGGATGCTTGTTTCCAGTCCAGGGAGGACCTGGCTTGGCAGTTCGGGCTGGACTGTTCCCATGAGGCACAGGGTCAAGACTGATTTGCATATGGCTGGGTCCAAACTGGAATGGCATGGTGAGCAAAAAAACGATGGATTTAGGCCCAGATCTCTGTACTGGGGTGAATGTATGACATTGTTCTGCATTCTGTCCATCAACTGTTGTTTTTGCATTTGTCACCCCGAGTGGGACGGGTATGCCCAGACGTGGGTCCCGTGCTCTCCATGCCACTGGAATCAAGCTATCCTGGCTGAAGAGGGGTGAAACCCCGAAACCGGTCCTAGGATGCTTGTTTCCAGTCCAGGGAGGACCTGGCTTGGCAGTTCGGGCTGGACTGTTCCCATGAGGCACAGGGTCAAGACTGATTTGCATATGGCTGGGTCCAAACTGGAATGGCATGGTGAGCAAAAAAACGATGGATTTAGGCCCAGATCTCTGTACTGGGGTGAATGTATGACATTGTTCTGCATTCTGTCCATCAACTGTTGTTTTTGCATTTGTCACCCCGAGTGGGACGGGTATGCCCAGACGTGGGTCCCGTGCTCTCCATGCCACTGGAATCAAGCTATCCTGGCTGAAGAGGGGTGAAACCCCGAAACCGGTCCTAGGATGCTTGTTTCCAGTCCAGGGAGGACCTGGCTTGGCAGTTCGGGCTGGACTGTTCCCATGAGGCACAGGGTCAAGACTGATTTGCATATGGCTGGGTCCAAACTGGAATGGCATGGTGAGCAAAAAAACGATGGATTTAGGCCCAGATCTCTGTACTGGGGTGAATGTATGACATTGTTCTGCATTCTGTCCATCAACTGTTGTTTTTGCATTTGTCACCCCGAGTGGGACGGGTATGCCCAGACGTGGGTCCCGTGCTCTCCATGCCACTGGAATCAAGCTATCCTGGCTGAAGAGGGGTGAAACCCCGAAACCGGTCCTAGGATGCTTGTTTCCAGTCCAGGGAGGACCTGGCTTGGCAGTTCGGGCTGGACTGTTCCCATGAGGCACAGGGTCAAGACTGATTTGCATATGGCTGGGTCCAAACTGGAATGGCATGGTGAGCAAAAAAACGATGGATTTAGGCCCAGATCTCTGTACTGGGGTGAATGTATGACATTGTTCTGCATTCTGTCCATCAACTGTTGTTTTTGCATTTGTCACCCCGAGTGGGACGGGTATGCCCAGACGTGGGTCCCGTGCTCTCCATGCCACTGGAATCAAGCTATCCTGGCTGAAGAGGGGTGAAACCCCGAAACCGGTCCTAGGATGCTTGTTTCCAGTCCAGGGAGGACCTGGCTTGGCAGTTCGGGCTGGACTGTTCCCATGAGGCACAGGGTCAAGACTGATTTGCATATGGCTGGGTCCAAACTGGAATGGCATGGTGAGCAAAAAAACGATGGATTTAGGCCCAGATCTCTGTACTGGGGTGAATGTATGACATTGTTCTGCATTCTGTCCATCAACTGTTGTTTTTGCATTTGTCACCCCGAGTGGGACGGGTATGCCCAGACGTGGGTCCCGTGCTCTCCATGCCACTGGAATCAAGCTATCCTGGCTGAAGAGGGGTGAAACCCCGAAACCGGTCCTAGGATGCTTGTTTCCAGTCCAGGGAGGACCTGGCTTGGCAGTTCGGGCTGGACTGTTCCCATGAGGCACAGGGTCAAGACTGATTTGCATATGGCTGGGTCCAAACTGGAATGGCATGGTGAGCAAAAAAACGATGGATTTAGGCCCAGATCTCTGTACTGGGGTGAATGTATGACATTGTTCTGCATTCTGTCCATCAACTGTTGTTTTTGCATTTGTCACCCCGAGTGGGACGGGTATGCCCAGACGTGGGTCCCGTGCTCTCCATGCCACTGGAATCAAGCTATCCTGGCTGAAGAGGGGTGAAACCCCGAAACCGGTCCTAGGATGCTTGTTTCCAGTCCAGGGAGGACCTGGCTTGGCAGTTCGGGCTGGACTGTTCCCATGAGGCACAGGGTCAAGACTGATTTGCATATGGCTGGGTCCAAACTGGAATGGCATGGTGAGCAAAAAAACGATGGATTTAGGCCCAGATCTCTGTACTGGGGTGAATGTATGACATTGTTCTGCATTCTGTCCATCAACTGTTGTTTTTGCATTTGTCACCCCGAGTGGGACGGGTATGCCCAGACGTGGGTCCCGTGCTCTCCATGCCACTGGAATCAAGCTATCCTGGCTGAAGAGGGGTGAAACCCCGAAACCGGTCCTAGGATGCTTGTTTCCAGTCCAGGGAGGACCTGGCTTGGCAGTTCGGGCTGGACTGTTCCCATGAGGCACAGGGTCAAGACTGATTTGCATATGGCTGGGTCCAAACTGGAATGGCATGGTGAGCAAAAAAACGATGGATTTAGGCCCAGATCTCTGTACTGGGGTGAATGTATGACATTGTTCTGCATTCTGTCCATCAACTGTTGTTTTTGCATTTGTCACCCCGAGTGGGACGGGTATGCCCAGACGTGGGTCCCGTGCTCTCCATGCCAGTGGAATCAAGCTATCCTGGCTGAAGAGGGGTGAAACACCGAAACCGGTCCTAGGATGCTTGTTTCCAGTCCAGGGAGGACCTGGCTTGGCAGTTCGGGCTGGACTGTTCCCATGAGGCACAGGGTCAAGACTGATTTGCATATGGCTGGGTCCAAACTGGAATGGCATGGTGAGCAAAAAAACGATGGATTTAGGCCCAGATCTCTGTACTGGGGTGAATGTATGACATTGTTCTGCATTCTGTCCATCAACTGTTGTTTTTGCATTTGTCACCCCGAGTGGGACGGGTATGCCCAGACGTGGGTCCCGTGCTCTCCATGCCACTGGAATCAAGCTATCCTGGCTGAAGAGGGGTGAAACCCCGAAACCGGTCCTAGGATGCTTGTTTCCAGTCCAGGGAGGACCTGGCTTGGCAGTTCGGGCTGGACTGTTCCCATGAGGCACAGGGTCAAGACTGATTTGCATATGGCTGGGTTCAAACTGGAATGGCATGGTGAGCAAAAAAACGATGGATTTAGGCCCAGATCTCTGTACTGGGGTGAATGTATGACATTGTTCTGCATTCTGTCCATCAACTGTTGTTTTTGCATTTGTCACCCCGAGTGGGACGGGTATGCCCAGACGTGGGTCCCGTGCTCTCCATGCCACTGGAATCAAGCTATCCTGGCTGAAGAGGGGTGAAACCCCGAAACCGGTCCTAGGATGCTTGTTTCCAGTCCAGGGAGGACCTGGCTTGGCAGTTCGGGCTGGACTGTTCCCATGAGGCACAGGGTCAAGACTGATTTGCATATGGCTGGGTCCAAACTGGAATGGCATGGTGAGCAAAAAAACGATGGATTTAGGCCCAGATCTCTGTACTGGGGTGAATGTATGACATTGTTCTGCATTCTGTCCATCAACTGTTGTTTTTGCATTTGTCACCCCGAGTGGGACGGGTATGCCCAGACGTGGGTCCCGTGCTCTCCATGCCACTGGAATCAAGCTATCCTGGCTGAAGAGGGGTGAAACCCCGAAACCGGTCCTAGGATGCTTGTTTCCAGTCCAGGGAGGACCTGGCTTGGCAGTTCGGGCTGGACTGTTCCCATGAGGCACAGGGTCAAGACTGATTTGCATATGGCTGGGTCCAAACTGGAATGGCATGGTGAGCAAAAAACGATGGATTTAGGCCCAGATCTCTGTACTGGGGTGAATGTATGACATTGTTCTGCATTCTGTCCATCAACTGTTGTTTTTGCATTTGTCACCCCGAGTGGGACGGGTATGCCCAGACGTGGGTCCCGTGCTCTCCATGCCACTGGAATCAAGCTATCCTGGCTGAAGAGGGGTGAAACCCCGAAACCGGTCCTAGGATGCTTGTTTCCAGTCCAGGGAGGACCTGGCTTGGCAGTTCGGGCTGGACTGTTCCCATGAGGCACAGGGTCAAGACTGATTTGCATATGGCTGGGTCCAAACTGGAATGGCATGGTGAGCAAAAAAACGATGGATTTAGGCCCAGATCTCTGTACTGGGGTGAATGTATGACATTGTTCTGCATTCTGTCCATCAACTGTTGTTTTTGCATTTGTCACCCCGAGTGGGACGGGTATGCCCAGACGTGGGTCCCGTGCTCTCCATGCCACTGGAATCAAGCTATCCTGGCTGAAGAGGGGTGAAACCCCGAAACCGGTCCTAGGATGCTTGTTTCCAGTCCAGGGAGGACCTGGCTTGGCAGTTCGGGCTGGACTGTTCCCATGAGGCACAGGGTCAAGACTGATTTGCATATGGCTGGGTCCAAACTGGAATGGCATGGTGAGCAAAAAAACGATGGATTTAGGCCCAGATCTCTGTACTGGGGTGAATGTATGACATTGTTCTGCATTCTGTCCATCAACTGTTGTTTTTGCATTTGTCACCCCGAGTGGGACGGGTATGCCCAGACGTGGGTCCCGTGCTCTCCATGCCACTGGAATCAAGCTATCCTGGCTGAAGAGGGGTGAAACCCCGAAACCGGTCCTAGGATGCTTGTTTCCAGTCCAGGGAGGACCTGGCTTGGCAGTTCGGGCTGGACTGTTCCCATGAGGCACAGGGTCAAGACTGATTTGCATATGGCTGGGTCCAAACTGGAATGGCATGGTGAGCAAAAAAACGATGGATTTAGGCCCAGATCTCTGTACTGGGGTGAATGTATGACATTGTTCTGCATTCTGTCCATCAACTGTTGTTTTTGCATTTGTCACCCCGAGTGGGACGGGTATGCCCAGACGTGGGTCCCGTGCTCTCCATGCCACTGGAATCAAGCTATCCTGGCTGAAGAGGGTGAAACCCCGAAACCGGTCCTAGGATGCTTGTTTCCAGTCCAGGGAGGACCTGGCTTGGCAGTTCGGGCTGGACTGTTCCCATGAGGCACAGGGTCAAGACTGATTTGCATATGGCTGGGTCCAAACTGGAATGGCATGGTGAGCAAAAAAACGATGGATTTAGGCCCAGATCTCTGTACTGGGGTGAATGTATGACATTGTTCTGCATTCTGTCCATCAACTGTTGTTTTTGCATTTGTCACCCCGAGTGGGACGGGTATGCCCAGACGTGGGTCCCGTGCTCTCCATGCCACTGGAATCAAGCTATCCTGGCTGAAGAGGGGTGAAACCCCGAAACCGGTCCTAGGATGCTTGTTTCCAGTCCAGGGAGGACCTGGCTTGGCAGTTCGGGCTGGACTGTTCCCATGAGGCACAGGGTCAAGACTGATTTGCATATGGCTGGGTCCAAACTGGAATGGCATGGTGAGCAAAAAAACGATGGATTTAGGCCCAGATCTCTGTACTGGGGTGAATGTATGACATTGTTCTGCATTCTGTCCATCAACTGTTGTTTTTGCATTTGTCACCCCGAGTGGGACGGGTATGCCCAGACGTGGGTCCCGTGCTCTCCATGCCACTGGAATCAAGCTATCCTGGCTGAAGAGGGGTGAAACCCCGAAACCGGTCCTAGGATGCTTGTTTCCAGTCCAGGGAGGACCTGGCTTGGCAGTTCGGGCTGGACTGTTCCCATGAGGCACAGGGTCAAGACTGATTTGCATATGGCTGGGTCCAAACTGGAATGGCATGGTGAGCAAAAAAACGATGGATTTAGGCCCAGATCTCTGTACTGGGGTGAATGTATGACATTGTTCTGCATTCTGTCCATCAACTGTTGTTTTTGCATTTGTCACCCCGAGTGGGACGGGTATGCCCAGACGTGGGTCCCGTGCTCTCCATGCCACTGGAATCAAGCTATCCTGGCTGAAGAGGGGTGAAACCCTGAAACCGGTCCTAGGATGCTTGTTTCCAGTCCAGGGAGGACCTGGCTTGGCAGTTCGGGCTGGACTGTTCCCATGAGGCACAGGGTCAAGACTGATTTGCATATGGCTGGGTCCAAACTGGAATGGCATGGTGAGCAAAAAAACGATGGATTTAGGCCCAGATCTCTGTACTGGGGTGAATGTATGACATTGTTCTGCATTCTGTCCATCAACTGTTGTTTTTGCATTTGTCACCCCGAGTGGGACGGGTATGCCCAGACGTGGGTCCCGTGCTCTCCATGCCACTGGAATCAAGCTATCCTGGCTGAAGAGGGGTGAAACCCCGAAACCGGTCCTAGGATGCTTGTTTCCAGTCCAGGGAGGACCTGGCTTGGCAGTTCGGGCTGGACTGTTCCCATGAGGCACAGGGTCAAGACTGATTTGCATATGGCTGGGTCCAAACTGGAATGGCATGGTGAGCAAAAAAACGATGGATTTAGGCCCAGATCTCTGTACTGGGGTGAATGTATGACATTGTTCTGCATTCTGTCCATCAACTGTTGTTTTTGCATTTGTCACCCCGAGTGGGACGGGTATGCCCAGACGTGGGTCCCGTGCTCTCCATGCCACTGGAATCAAGCTATCCTGGCTGAAGAGGGGTGAAACCCCGAAACCGGTCCTAGGATGCTTGTTTCCAGTCCAGGGAGGACCTGGCTTGGCAGTTCGGGCTGGACTGTTCCCATGAGGCACAGGGTCAAGACTGATTTGCATATGGCTGGGTCCAAACTGGAATGGCATGGTGAGCAAAAAAACGATGGATTTAGGCCCAGATCTCTGTACTGGGGTGAATGTATGACATTGTTCTGCATTCTGTCCATCAACTGTTGTTTTTGCATTTGTCACCCCGAGTGGGACGGGTATGCCCAGACGTGGGTCCCGTGCTCTCCATGCCACTGGAATCAAGCTATCCTGGCTGAAGAGGGGTGAAACCCCGAAACCGGTCCTAGGATGCTTGTTTCCAGTCCAGGGAGGACCTGGCTTGGCAGTTCGGGCTGGACTGTTCCCATGAGGCACAGGGTCAAGACTGATTTGCATATGGCTGGGTCCAAACTGGAATGGCATGGTGAGCAAAAAAACGATGGATTTAGGCCCAGATCTCTGTACTGGGGTGAATGTATGACATTGTTCTGCATTCTGTCCATCAACTGTTGTTTTTGCATTTGTCACCCCGAGTGGGACGGGTATGCCCAGACGTGGGTCCCGTGCTCTCCATGCCACTGGAATCAAGCTATCCTGGCTGAAGAGGGGTGAAACCCCGAAACCGGTCCTAGGATGCTTGTTTCCAGTCCAGGGAGGACCTGGCTTGGCAGTTCGGGCTGGACTGTTCCCATGAGGCACAGGGTCAAGACTGATTTGCATATGGCTGGGTCCAAACTGGAATGGCATGGTGAGCAAAAAAACGATGGATTTAGGCCCAGATCTCTGTACTGGGGTGAATGTATGACATTGTTCTGCATTCTGTCCATCAACTGTTGTTTTTGCATTTGTCACCCCGAGTGGGACGGGTATGCCCAGACGTGGGTCCCGTGCTCTCCATGCCACTGGAATCAAGCTATCCTGGCTGAAGAGGGGTGAAACCCCGAAACCGGTCCTAGGATGCTTGTTTCCAGTCCAGGGAGGACCTGGCTTGGCAGTTCGGGCTGGACTGTTCCCATGAGGCACAGGGTCAAGACTGATTTGCATATGGCTGGGTCCAAACTGGAATGGCATGGTGAGCAAAAAAACGATGGATTTAGGCCCAGATCTCTGTACTGGGGTGAATGTATGACATTGTTCTGCATTCTGTCCATCAACTGTTGTTTTTGCATTTGTCACCCGAGTGGGACGGGTATGCCCAGACGTGGGTCCCGTGCTCTCCATGCCACTGGAATCAAGCTATCCTGGCTGAAGAGGGGTGAAACCCCGAAACCGGTCCTAGGATGCTTGTTTCCAGTCCAGGGAGGACCTGGCTTGGCAGTTCGGGCTGGACTGTTCCCATGAGGCACAGGGTCAAGACTGATTTGCATATGGCTGGGTCCAAACTGGAATGGCATGGTGAGCAAAAAAACGATGGATTTAGGCCCAGATCTCTGTACTGGGGTGAATGTATGACATTGTTCTGCATTCTGTCCATCAACTGTTGTTTTTGCATTTGTCACCCCGAGTGGGACGGGTATGCCCAGACGTGGGTCCCGTGCTCTCCATGCCACTGGAATCAAGCTATCCTGGCTGAAGAGGGGTGAAACACCGAAACCGGTCCTAGGATGCTTGTTTCCAGTCCAGGGAGGACCTGGCTTGGCAGTTCGGGCTGGACTGTTCCCATGAGGCACAGGGTCAAGACTGATTTGCATATGGCTGGGTCCAAACTGGAATGGCATGGTGAGCAAAAAAACGATGGATTTAGGCCCAGATCTCTGTACTGGGGTGAATGTATGACATTGTTCTGCATTCTGTCCATCAACTGTTGTTTTTGCATTTGTCACCCCGAGTGGGACGGGTATGCCCAGACGTGGGTCCCGTGCTCTCCATGCCACTGGAATCAAGCTATCCTGGCTGAAGAGGGGTGAAACCCCGAAACCGGTCCTAGGATGCTTGTTTCCAGTCCAGGGAGGACCTGGCTTGGCAGTTCGGGCTGGACTGTTCCCATGAGGCACAGGGTCAAGACTGATTTGCATATGGCTGGGTCCAAACTGGAATGGCATGGTGAGCAAAAAAACGATGGATTTAGGCCCAGATCTCTGTACTGGGGTGAATGTATGACATTGTTCTGCATTCTGTCCATCAACTGTTGTTTTTGCATTTGTCACCCCGAGTGGGACGGGTATGCCCAGACGTGGGTCCCGTGCTCTCCATGCCACTGGAATCAAGCTATCCTGGCTGAAGAGGGGTGAAACCCCGAAACCGGTCCTAGGATGCTTGTTTCCAGTCCAGGGAGGACCTGGCTTGGCAGTTCGGGCTGGACTGTTCCCATGAGGCACAGGGTCAAGACTGATTTGCATATGGCTGGGTAGCAATACATG